>JASDQU010013772.1:194600-213840 GCA_032191745.1 Picea mariana | reverse complement strand
GAAATTTGTACCTTTTGTGTATGTGGCACATTATGTAGATCAAAGAATTTCTCCATCTGAAGTATCCATGTGATTGGGTCCTTGCCATCAAACTTCCTCATATAAACCTTAGGAATGTGGTTGGTCTTTAGCCCAAAGTTGGAGTTTCTCCATTCTTGATTCACCTTCCTTGTGTCCTCATCATGAATTTCATGGGATGCATTTTCACTTTCAGGTGTCTTCTCTGTTACGAAATTTTTCAATACTTCCATTATCTCCTCTTTTAAACCATCCATCTTTGCCTCCAACTTAGCTTCCATCTCTTGTAGTTCATCTTTTGTTACTATATTCTTTTGTAAATCATTTATGTCCCTACGCATTTCTTCACCTTCATCAAGAGTCCAAGTAGGATTGTCTGGAGGATTATTTGGTGTAGAAGTTCCCTTTTTGGGTGGCATGTTGTCCAAGTATCACTTTTGAACCTTGATTTTGAGGTGGTTCTACTAGACAATATTTCTTCTGTTGTATCTCCCAAGTTTCGGCCCTTCTGGGTATGAAACTTTCTTTTATTTAGTTCTCTGATATTTATTCTCTTCAATTCCACAAGTCTGATAAAAATTGGATGTGCCAAGTGGAATTTACGGTAACTTCCCCACAACTTGTTGATTTTTGGCCTTCCCAGGAGATCTCACTTGTATAGCATGCTCCACACAAAATAATTGATATACAATTCTGAAAATCACACTATAAATAATAAAGATTTTCCACTATCCAATGAAACTAGTCCCACTCAATTTGCATACTCTAGGAAGAAGTTATGATTGTTTTACCTGGAACACCTTTTTGAGACTAGTCAATAGGACTAGTCAGATACCCTATCTTCCACAGGATGTATCTAAAAATTTAAGATGACCCATAAGCTAACAATTTTACCATAGATACCTTACTAATTTCTATGAATATTCTCTAGATTTCAGGGTCTGAAATGTTATAGAAAAGTTTTTATAGCGAAAATTCCACAATGACTCAGTTCAGGATGATTCCAGAACCTTGTCTTGTACAGGCTGTATCTCTGAAAGTATAAGGCCTCAGGAGCTGAAATTTAACCCAACATACCTTGATACGTCTACTAAATGTTCTCCAAGCTGTTCCTTCTGAAATGTTGTAGAAAAAAAAGTTATAGTGAAAATTCCAAGGTGTCTCAAATGTAGCAGTGAAACCCCAAGACCTTGATCTCTGATACCATATGTTAAGAAAAAAATATCAATATAGCATAGAAAAACCTCAGAAAAAGTTATCAATGCCTTGAAAAAGAGATAATTTCAGATAATAAGCCTCTTCGAGGGGGCAACCTCCTTTTACCCCACTTAAATGTTCAAGTACAAGATGATTCCAAATGAAAATGTCTCCTTGGTATATATAGGAGACTAGGAGGTATAATTACAACTAATGGAATAAAGACGACATAAATAAAATAACATTACTAATGTAATATACCCCAATTAAGGGGTAATGAGCCAATATTAGGGCTTAACAACCTATCACTCTCTACGACACATGGGTTCTGAGGCGGAAGAACTTGTCACTAAGATGCCACCGTGACATCATCTCCCCAATTTTCACCTAAGTAAAAGGTAGGTATTTGAGATCGACGGTGAGGGTTTTCATTTGAAAACGAGTTATGGATCAATGGTTAGGATTTATTATGGCATACTGATGTCTAAATCGATAGTCCTTATTAGTGCCCATGGTTTTATTGTCGTTGGACCATGTGTTGGTCTTGACACGTGGTTCGTATAGACAATACACTTTGTTGATGAAGGGTTGAGATCTTCTGAGCTATGAGATCAATGGATACAAACCCTTCGCATTTTAAAACTGTATTTTGAATCGAAGACAATGAGTTTACTTGGGGAATCACATAAATTTTGAATTCTATAGGAACTCAATCAAATTATTCCCAGGGGTTTGGAGCATTTGACACCATTGAAGGCCATCAATACTTACATGGAATTAGTCATGACTCACGGGCTTTTCACCTAGAAAATGGAACGGTCGAATTCACATCAATTTACCACCTAGAGGATTGCATTCTATACTGATACTAACATTCATGAATCCAACTATAGGCTCATACATCTGAAATGATCATGCATGCAAACAATTTCACACATATAAACACATTAGTCATAAACAAGTTCAAAGCATGCGAGAGCTTATTTATCAAGGAAATAGTCGAATATGATTGAATGAGAGAGGACACCTTTCTTCCCAACCTTAGGCCTTGTTGCAGAGTGACTTCCTACAACACACCACACTCGTGACAATCCATGATACCACCAAGGAAACTGACTCGACAGGGATTTGACATTGTTATGACCTAGGAATTTTTCTCTCCTTCCTCCTCTGATACAATAGAAGTTTCCACCTCCCATTAAGTTTGGGTCTCCACATGTTTATCAGGTGGTTGCTCAACTGGATTTCCTCTACATGAGGTATTCCCTTCTTTGATTAAAATTCCCTTAGCGACCACCCCTTACCAATGTCAGTTTCTACCCAGTATGTACCAAGTTGATGCCCTCTAAATCTCCATTTTAGGGATCTGGGTCTTCTCTGCTTAGGGTGATCAATAATGACTCAAAAAAACTCTTTTTTTTTCTTCACGAAATCTCTTCTTCTCCCTTATCTTCCTCAATCGACACTCTGATATTCTACATGTTGTTCTCCCTTATTAAACTTTGTCTTCTTCTCTTCATTGTTGCACCTCTCTATTCTTCCCGTGTTCTCCAGGTTATCTCTATTATCTCTATGTTATTTTTTGTCCCTGATAAATTATTGAGACTTCCACTAGATGATATCCATCATCTAAAAGTTTCCAGTCTAAGGGAGGTTCCATGGTAGACTATGCCAGTTGTTCAATCAATTTTTATTTCATGCATACTCACTATCATCAGTCATTAATTTTTCCTCAACCACTTATGCGACTTTTTCAATGGTCCCGTGGCTCTCATGTAAATTCTAGTGTGTTTTTAGGTGGGGTTCACTTATGTTTGCAGTATATATTAGCTTGTTGTGAAAGCTTCCTATTTTCCTCACTTAATACATCACAGTTCCAACTCCTACAATAGATCAATCTGTCCTTTTCTCAAACAATTTCCTTTGGTGTCTCATGTCCAGTACTATCAAGCTTGTTCCCTCTCAATTAGTGACTTGGTATTTTATATTAAAATATAATTACATGCCTCATAACAATTGTAACATACCCGACTCCTTAATACTCTTTTAAGGAGTGGGGCATCATAAATTCATTTTTCCTTAACTAACTCATCTCAAATCATCTCTCTAAGATGATTCATTTTCTTCTACTTGCTCGTAGATTTCTAACGACTGCTATCGAATTCTAAACTGACCCTTGGTTTATACCTTATGTTTTCCCAAATTTCTTTGGGATTTCATTGGTTGAGGGCCATGTGACACCCTCGTGACTTCATCTCATTATTATCATCTCTTGGTTCCTACCTCCTGTAGGGAAGGTCCATCCATCAACCAATCTGTTGACTGGCTTAACCCTCGTCTAACATGAAGGCTAGTAGGGAATTCAGAGTTCAGTTCTTCAGTGTTGAACATCTCCTTTGTATCTATGCATGATACCTCTCGAAGTCCTAAAATTATGAAGTCCCATAATATTTCCACGTGGTTACAGCCTTTAGAACTTTCTGGTCTCTCTACAATGATACATCCCAAATCCTCCAGGATCTCAGAGTTCTAGTCACTTCACCAACCACGTGGGCTAGGTGGGAACATACTAGAAACCGACATGTAGGAGGGGTCAGGGTGACCCAGGTTACATCCCAATGGGTATATAGGGTATGTGATACACATAAATTCTGGGTGACACATAGCACATCAAATTGGGGTCCACATCACCCTGGGTGATGTCAGCGCACAATGTCACCCCAGAATCACAACCTTATAACATTCCTCAGATCTCATGGTTAAGATTATACCACGTAGATTTATATATCTACGGCTCTTGTTACCTCGGTGATTCATCGTTCGGGAGTTTTGCAATGAAAAATCCTCTTTTCTCTCGAATTGTCCAATCTCTGAACTAAAGGGGCTAGCTCCACACATCCCTAGTATATTGATGGCTCAGAAAGAACCTGAAGGGTCCCTCTCTCTATGGTTCTGGTTACTTTGTGGCTCCATCCTTCGGGGTTTTGGATCCTAGTTTAGTAGGTAGGATAGGTCCACCTAACCACTAGGAAAACCGCCCAACATTGGTTAACCTTATGGGTAACTGTAACTCTCAATCACCTTCGGCTGGTATATGACTATGAGGGTCAACAATACTCTGAAGTCCTAGACTTTTGAAGCTTCGAAGCCAGAAGGATTTATCTCCCTTGGGCTTAGCCTAAGGATACTAGGTGTTGGTCATATGGGTTCTCTCGAATAGGTGTCATCTGTTCGTCTTCCAGACAAAAGGATCTTCCATTCTGAGAATTAAATCTCGTTATCCTTCTTGAGCTTCATCGTGAAACTGTTAAGGACTTGGGCATGATATCTCGGTCACACAACAGGGAGTATGAAGGGGATAGTCTCTTTAGACGAACAAGGCCATATTGACGCAATACTTTATATCTCAATTGTCCTATAGGTTTATGTCCCAACGCACCTTGGAGGCTAGGTTGGGGCACATAGACAATCAATCAGTAGCATAAGTTCACAAGAAGACAAATGCATACACATAACTTAACCATTTCAATACATAAATCATTTATAATAAATACACGCATGCATCCATTATTCCCAATTCAATGCAGAGAGTATGAAAAAACTTATTAGAACCAGATAACATGAAGCGACTGTTGAAAGGGATACATGTTTCCACCCAACCATAGGCTCAGACACTCCTAATGGATTTACCAGTAGCCACCCTGAGCTAGACCATGATGCTCCAAGATATAATCTTTTCTTTCGGCTCAGCAATAGTAGGGACAGAGGTTACTCTCCTCCAACCATGGTATCTTTGCAACATTTTTCACTATCCCAAGCAAGGAGGATTGCCTGAGTACTTCCTTAGTCACTCAGTAGTCTTGTTTATCATCTTGTATCATGACCCTGCTAGCCATTTCCTATGACCAGAACATGCTCATTTATTAGTTCTTCCTTGAACCCGAGAGTTTAGTCTCTCATCTTTGCACTTTTTACAAGTCTTCCTCTACCCACCACACCTTCCTTTATTGCCTTCCTCGGCAAGATTATGTGTGGCTCGAATTCACAGTCCATGGTCAGGTCTGAAATCCTTACATATGCGTGCTCTGCCCCATCCACTCATTAACTCTTGAGAAGTTCTTTCCACCTACCAGACTGACTGTAATTCATTCATGGGTCAAAGGATTGTTCTGGTCCTAGGAAATTAAATCTAGTAAGGTACTGGTTTGTGGAGGTTAACAAAACCATTCCTGATCCCCTTCACCATCTCTTTCATAGCATTCGTTGTCCGTCTTAACACACCCCCCTTCCAATAGTCATGCAACACTTATCCATTTTCTAGTAAATAACATAATTTGCATTCATCAACCTTTTATACAAAGGTCCATCAAATCAAACATTCACACATATTTAGTTTTCCATAGTCCCTTGGCCAATATAGTTATATTTACAAACTGGGGGAAACAAGGTGTTACAATTCCCTCCCATTTAAAGGAACATCGTCCCCGATGTTCTATTTGTCAACATTCTCTGTATATACAGATGTAAACAAAAATGGATATGACTGTCTCATGGCATCCTCCATTTCCCAAGTAGCCTCATATCATCCCAGGTTTTTCCACTGCGCCTTGACCTGTGCAATGGTTTGGTTCATGAGTGGGGCTTCCTTCTTGTCTAGTATGCATTGAGGTTCTGGAAGGAATTCTCCCTTTGGTTCCACCTGGATCACAGACCAATCAATTATATGATTAGAATCATGTGCATATTTCTTCAATAATGAAACATGGAAAACATTATGTGCCTTTAATGTGGGAGGGAGTGCTAGCCTATAGGATACAACTTCCACTCTATATAAGACTTCAAAGGGTCCACAATACTGAGGTTCCATCTTGGCACAAGCTCCCATTCTCAGGGAACTCTTCCTGGGACTAACTCTAAGATAGATATGGTCTCCTATCTTGAAATCTCTGGGAGTTCTCTTTCTGTCGGTGTTACTCTTCTATCTATCCTGAGAATTTTTCATATTTTGGTTTATCTAAATCACTTGTTGTTCCATTTCTTTCAACATGTCGGGTCCGATTGTAATTCTATCCACTGGATTACTCTATCTAATTGGAATCTTACATTGTCTACCATAGAGGGCTTCAAAAGAGCTCATCTTCAGTGACTCTTGATAACCGTTGTTGTAGGAAAATTATACCAATGGAAGGTAGTCTTCCCACTTCTTAGGATGATGCATTACATGCATCCTTAAAATGTCTTATAATATCTGGTTTACTCTTTATGTATGTCCATCATTTTGAGAGTGATAGGTTGTGCTAAATAACAATTTAGTATCACAACCAGCCATTAAGGATTTCTAGAAGATTGAAGTAAACTTTGTGTCTCTGTCAGATATAATATCCCTAGGCATCCCATGCAATCTGAATATCTCCTTCATGAAGATGTTGGCATTATCTATTGCCTTACAATTTGACTTGACAAGGATGAAGTGAGCAAACTTGCTCAATTTTTCCACCACTACCATGATGGCATCATTTTGCTTGGCCGATTTTGGTAATCCGGTGATAAAATCCATGGAGATGGTTTCCCATTTCCATTCTGGAATTAGTAGAATTTGTAACAACCCTGCTGGGTGTCAGTGTTCTACCTTAACTTGTTGGCATTCTAGACACTTATCTAGATAGTCAACTATGTCCTTTTTCAATCTAGTCCAATAGAATTGTTTCCTAGTGATCATGATCATTTTATGATAACCTGGATGACCAGTATATGGTCTCTTGTGTAGTTCGTCCATTATGAACCTCTTCAAGTCATCACAACTTGGAATATACAATATGTTTCTATAAGTCAGCAAGCCTTCATTGAGCATCTGATAGCCTTCATACTTTATCCATGTAGGCTCTTGCCTTAGGTATGAGGTCACAGTCTTGAAGAATGCATCTATTTCTTGTGCATTCCTAACTCTTTCCCTGAAATTTGTTTCATAGGTGCTTACCATTGTGAGGTGAATTGTTTTCAAACTTCTTCTAAGGGCATTGACCACCCTATTTTCCTTTCCTTTGATATGTTTGATTTTGAAATCAAACTCTCTACGGAGAGTCGTCCACCTAGATTTCATAGCATTGAGTTTTGGTTAATCAAACAGGTGCCTCAACCCGGAATGGTCTGTCATAAGTACAAATATCCTACCCAGGAGGTAATTCCTTCACATTTTTAAAGTGTGCACTATGGAAGCCAACTCTAGATCATGGGTCACATAATTAATTTCATCCTCATTCAATTTTCTGGATTCGTATCAAATTACACATCCTTCATGCATAAGGACTCCTCCGAGTCCCTCCTTGCATTCATCTATGCACACGAGGAATTCATTATCAGGGTATACAATCTTCATCAAGGGTGCATGGGTCAGAAGGTATTTCAGTTCCTGAAATATTTCTTCACATTCTCATGTCCAATTGAATTTAACCCCATTTTTCTGAAGGGCAGTGATTGGACAGCCAATTTTGGAAAATCCTTTTATGAACCTTCTATAATATCTTTCTAAGCCCATAAAGGATCTAATATCAGATACATCATTTGGTGTAGTCCATTCCATAATAGACCTGATCTTTTCAGGGTCTAATACCACTTCTTCTTTAGAAATAACATGGCCTAAGTAATGGACTTGCTTCTAGAAAAAGTCACACTTGCTAAACTTAGTGTAGAGCTGATGCTCTCTTAGTAATTTAAGTACAAGTCAAATATGTTCTTCATCATGCTCCTCTCTTTTCTTGGAGTATATTAGGATATCATCAATGAAAACCAATACAAATTTTTCTAGGAATTTGTTGAGTACATTAATCATCAAGCACATAAAAGTGACGGGGGCGTTGGTTAATCTAAATGGCACCACCACAAATTCATAGTGACCATATCTAGTCATGAAGGATGTTTTGTGGATGTCTTCATCCTTTATTCGGACTTGAAGTATCCATACCTTAAGTCAATCTTTGAGAAAATGGAAGCACCCCCCAATTGGTCGAACAAGTCATCGATTCTTGGTAAGGGGTACTTGTTCTTTATGGTTGTCTTATTAAGTTGTCTATAATCTATGCACAGTAGGAGTGTTCCATATTTCTTCTTCACAAAAAATATTGGTGTTCCCCATGGAGACACACATGGCCAGATGTAGCCTTTATCCATCATTTCCTTTATTTGTAGCTTGAGCTCAACTAGCTCAAGTGTACTCATCCTATAGGGTGTCCTAGACACTAACATTGTTCCTGGTGCAAGTTCTATCGAGAATTTAATGTCTCTTCTCAGAGGTAGACCTGGTACCTCTTCTAGAAACATGTATCTATACTCTCCTAATATGGGGTGGTCCTCTAGGTTCATTTTTTCATCCTTAATATATTCCAACACCTTTATTTCATATAGAGAACATCCCTTTTTGCAATACTTTTTCATTTGAAGGGTTGATATTCATCTCACTGATACAGGATTCTAAATCCCTTAGAGGGTTATCTTTCTCCCTTCTTCATTTACACATTCTAAAGTTTTATGGTAACAACCCAACTTAGTTTTATAAGCAGCTAACCAGTCCATACCAATCAACAGGTCATAAAATCCTAGGGGAAGTATGTTAAGGGTCGCTTAGGTGGGCAATCCATCCATAATGAATTGGCAAGCTAGTATGACCTCTTCTACTTTTCTTTTGGTTCCAGTGGCTAGTTGTACCAACCATGGATTAACATGTCTAACTGGTTGCAATTTACACTTATCAACAATATTAGGGGCTACATAACTCAAATTAGAACCAGGGTCAATTAAAATAAAAACCAAATGGTTGGCGATCATACCTTCTATATCCACCACTGAAGTTTGGTGGTCAACTTGTTTACTATCCAAAGCTACATAAATCCATGGCATGCTCCTAGCCACATCATTGACTGTGGTAGCTTCTTGGATACTGTAGAATCTCCTACTGTTTTGTTGTTTGTATGGAAAATCCCTCAGTAGATGTTCTTCTCCACAACCCCAACATTTCAAGGGTTCCTTCTTTGGGTTATCAATGTTTCTTAGGGTTGCTCAAAAAGGTTTATTTCCACTCTAGGAAGGGAAATTTTGCTGATATACACTTCTATTAGGAAGGATTATCCTAAATTCCTTCCTATAGTTCTTAAATTTTGAGGATTTGAACCCCTTCTTATTGAATCATGAACTACTCTTCTTCTTCTAGTCCTTGCGAGGTTCTGTCTGAGTCCTCAACTGTTCATAACAATACCTTGCCTTTTGGATAGTGTCTTATAAGGTATTTGGCTCATCAAACTCAATCCTGTTCTGGTAGGTCTAAGGTAACCCACTGATAAATCGTTGCACTTTTACATTTTCATCCTTTATGTAGGGTACATACCTTAGAAGATCAAGTAATTTATTGGCATATTCCTCTATGATGAGTTGTCCCTGCTTGAGTTCATAGAACTCCTTAGTCTTCGCATCAAAGTATTTCTCTAAAAGATACTTCTTCTTGAAGTGTTTCTCAAACTGTTTCCATGATAATTCCTCTTCATGGATTCCTATCACATTCTTAAGGTCTTCCCACCAAATGGAAGCCTTTCCATTCATTTTGAAGATGGATATTTGAGCCTTCAAGTTTTCAGAGTATTCATGGGCTCTGAAGAACTTCTTTAAGCCAATCATCCAAGCTTCTACCTCTTCCCCTTTCTCAATATATCCATTGAAAGAGGGTCGTATGGCTTTCTTGAACTCTTCAGGGTCATGACTTTTGGAATATTTTCACTAATTTCCTTTCCTTTGAGAATGTGAGCCACTTTTTCTACTAGAAGATCCCTCATGGTTTCCAGTTTCATTTCCATAGGAAACTCCCAATGAGTGTCCCCTGTCTCCAGGTTGGACCTTCCTCAAGGTACTCCTCTTAGTGTGGCCACTTATGGAACCACGTTTTTTGTATATCAGGTGGACTTTGACTTATCTTCATATGTCATTGGTCCACATGACTGGTTGCAGGTCCATGTTGTAGTTTCCTATGTATATCGGATAAGCTCTGCAGCAAGACTACATTAATTTCTGTTTGTTTTTATTTCTCTTTTATCAATCTCTCATTGTCAACCTTGCAACTCTATAATTCAGCCATGAGGCTCCTTATAGTTTCATCCATATCTGGAGGGGTTTCCACTGCCCTCCTTTCATCAGATTCTTCATCTCTATTGTGGGAGCCCTCCACCACTTCATGGCGCGTCACCATCCTTTATGCTTGTAGTTTCCTACGATTCACTAACTGCTTGAGTGATGACAAAACACTTCTTGTTAGCTAACATTTTATTAGTTCATGAACAACACATAGTTCATATTTCTTAAATACACACACACAGTAGAAATCTTTCATTCTTTTCTTCAACAAGAGTTTAACCAGACTCTTTAGGAAAGAGGTAAGGTAGGAAGTCACCCTTAAATTTATTTAAATATAGTTTTTATGCAACTCTTCCATGAGCCCAAGTACGCCAAGTGTTGTAATCATGCTATGATACCAATTTGTAACAAACCCGACTCCTTAATACTCTTTTAAGTAGTGGGGCATTGTAGATTTTTTTTTCCTTAACTAACTCATCTTGAATCATCTCTCTGAGATGATTCATTCAATTCTACTTTCCTGTATCTTTCTAATGACTGCTACTAGATTCTAAATCGACCCTTGGTTTATATATTATGGATTTTCAAATTTATTCGAGTGTTCATTGGTTGACGGCCATGTGATTTCCTCGTGACTTCATCTCGTTAGTATCATCTCTTGGTTCCTACCTCTCATAGGGAAGGTCCATCCATCAACCAATCTATCGACTGGCTTAACCCTCATTTGACATGTAGGCTAGTGGGGAAATCATAGTTAGGTGCTTCGGCATTGAACATCTCCTTGGTATCTATGCACGATACCTTCCGAAGTCCTAAACTTTCGAAGTCCTGTAAGCTTGTCACATGGTTCCAACCTTCAGAACTTTTTGGTCTCTCTACAATGCTACATCCCAAATTCTCTGGAATCCCAAAGTCCTGGACTCCCAGAGTTCCAATCACTTCACTAACCATGTGGGCTAGGTGGGAACATACCAAGAACTGACATGTAGGAGGGGTCAGGGTGACCCGGGTTACGTTCGAATGGGTCTATAGGGCATTTGATACACACAAATTCTAGGTGAAACATGGCACGTCAAACTTGGATCCGTGTCACCTTGGGTGACGTCACTGCACCACGTCACCCTAGACTCATAACCTTCTAACATTCCTCAGATCTCAGGGTCGAGATGCGACCACATAGATTTATAGATCTATGGCTCTTTTTACCTCGGGGATTCGACATTCGGGAGTTTTGCAATGCAAACTCCTCTTTTCTCCCGAGGTTCCCAATCTTTGAACTAAAGGGGCTAGCACCACACATCCCCAGTATATTAATGGCTAGGAAAGAACCTAAAGGGTCCTTCGCTCTATGGTTTTGGTTAATTCGCGGCTATGGCCTTCAGGGTTTTGGATCTCGGTTTATTTGTTAGGATAGGTCCATCTAACCACTAGGGAAACTGCCCAATGTTGGTCAACCTTATGGGTAACCGTAAGTCTCAGTCTCCTTTGGTTGGTTTATGACTATGAGGGCTGGAAATAATCCAAATTCCAATACTTCCAGAGCTCTGAAGCCAAGAGTATTTATCTCCCTTAGGATTAGCCTAAGGTTCCTAGGTGTTGGTCATATGGGTTCTCTCGAACAGGTCTCGTCCGTTCATCTTCTAGACGAAAGAATATTCCCTTCCGAAACTTGAATCTCACATGATATCCTAGTTGCACAACAAGGAGTCTGAAGGGGATAGTCTCTTTAGACAGACAGGGCCAGATTGACACAATACTTTCTATCTCGACCATCCTACAGGTTCATGTACGAACGCACCTTAGAGGCTAGGTTGTGGCACATATAAAATCAATCAACAACATAAGTTCCCAAGAATACAAACACATACAAATAACTTAAACATTTCAATACATAAACCATTTATAGATATGTAAATACAAGCATGCATCCATTATTCCCAATTCAATGCATAGAGTATGAAAACACTTATCAGAACTAGATAACGTGAAGCGACTACTGAAAGGGGTGCCCGTTTCCACCCAAACATAGGCTAAGACACTCATAATGGATTTACCACTAGCCACCCCCAAGCTAGACCACAATGCTCTAAGATATAATCATTTTTCCCAGATCAGCGACAGTAGGGATGAAGGTTACTCTCCTCCTCCCACAGGATCTTGGCAATAGTTTTCACTATCCCAAGGAAGGAGGATTTCCTGATTACTTCCTCAGTCACTCAGCAGCCTCATTTATTAGCTTGTATCATGACTCTTCTAGCCATTTCCTGCAACCAGAACACACTCATTTCTTAGTTCTTCCTTGAACCTAAGAGATTAGTCTCTTGTCTATGCATTCTTCGCAGGTCTTCCTTTGCCCACCACACCTTCCTTTCTTGCCTTCCTCAGCAAGATTGTGTGTGGCTTGAATTCCTAGTCCGTGGTCAGGTCTGAAAGCCTTACAGATGGGTGCTCTACCTCATCCCCTCATTAACTCTTGAGGAGGTCTTCCCACCTACCAGCCTGACTGTAATTCATTCTTGGGTTGGAGGACTATTCTAGTCCTAAGCAATTAAATCCAATAAGGTCCTGGTTTGGTGGAGATTAACACAACCATTCTTGGTCCCCTTCACCATCTCTTTCATAGAATTTGTGGTATCTCTTAGCACACCCCCTTCCAATAGTCATGCAACACTTATCCATTTTCTAGTAAATAACATAATTTACATTCATCGACCTTTTATACAAAGGTCCATCAAATCAAACATTCACACATATTGAGTTTTCCATAGTCCCTTGGCCAATATAGTTATATTTACAAACAGGGGGAAATAGGGTATTACAATAGTAATATATGAAGTTTGTGCATCGTTACAGTCTTGGGGAAAATGGGGTGTTACAACAAGTAACTAGTTTGTGATATCCCATCCTCAATTTCAACATTGTGTAGAAGGAACTTATGTTGTGTCAGAAACTCTACCCTATTTTCTTTCCGCAAAACCTAACCTATGCACAATTTACATTATCTCCCACACATCCTAGAATCTGCACATTTTACCTTGATTCCCCGACATCCTAATGTAAACACATGTTACATTGCTTCATCTGCATCTTTACTTCTGCATACTTCCTTTTACTAAGTTCTATTCCATATGTTTTTTTTTTTTTTTTTATAATAAACATTGTTACTTAAAATAAATTCATCTCAACAATATTTCGTAAGTTATACATATGGATAAAAACATTTTTTCACTTTATATACTTATTTTTATAATAAACATTGTTAATTCAACTCAACAATATATTTTAAGTTAAGCATATGCATAAAATAATTTTGTGCACTTTATATACTCATTTTTTATAATAAACATTGTTACTTAAAATAAATTCAACTAAGTGTTGAGATTTAGTGATGGAATCTTGGAAAATGAAATTGTCATAAATCAGTCGGTTATCATGAAAATTACATGGTTGGTTAGAATCCATGCTATGCAACCATTGGAAGTATGGAGTTGTGAAGTTTGGAAGTGCGGGAGGATGAGTGATATAAATTATCTGCACAAAGGTTTAAATTAGATTAAGTGTTGGTTGTGCAGGGGATATGCCTGTGCAGACATGCAGAAGATATATCTGTGTGGATGATATGTTTGTGCCAAAGATATATCTATGCAGAAGAAATATATGTTTAACAACATTTTTTAAGTTAATCATATGTATAAAATCATTTTTTTCACTTTATAATATACTTATTTTTTAATATATGTATATACATAAGTGCATTGAAATATCTAAAAAGTTAAAATACTTTAGTGTTAATGTTTGCTTATTATCAACTTTTACAGGTTGTTGGGGCAACATTCAATGTCAACATCAAGGTTATCTTCCCTTTTCATTTATTTATATTAAATTTCATTATTTGTCTCTTGTGCCGAGAACTCTACCCACTTTGCTTCCCACAATTCTAACATGCAAATACTTTGAATTGGTTCCCGCTCATCCTAACCTCCAAACACTTTACATTGTTTCCCACATATGATAACCTCCCCATTGAACACTTCACTTATTTACATCGCTTCCTGCATATGATAACCTCTGCATTGAACACTTCACTTATTTACTAAGTTTTATTCCACATTGAACACATTACATTTTTTCGTATTCTTTACAATTTTTTATGCAAAATGTTTTCACTACAAACACTTTGCATTGCTTCCCACATATGCTAACCTCCCCATTGAAAATTTCACTTATTTACTAATGTGGAGTGTGCAGCTATAGAAGATATTTCTGTGTAGAGAAGATTCCATAGATATGGTCATAGCAAAATGCTCTGCACATCTTGAAAAATGGATAAGTAAAATATTAAAATAAAAATTATGACCATTAATCAACAATACTTTTTTAAGTTAAACATATTCATAAAATCATTTTGCTCACTTTATATACTTATTTTTTTTTTATAATAAACATTGTTACTTAAAATAAATTCAACCAAGTATCGAGATTTAGTGGTGGAATATTAGAAAATGAAATTGTTATAAATGAGTCAGTTATCATGAAAATTGCATCGTTGGTGAGAATCCATGCTATGGAACTATTGGAAGTGTAGAGTTGTGAAGTTTCAGAGTGTTGGAGGATGAGTGATATAAATTATATGCACAAGGGTTCAAATTAGACTAAGTTTTGATTGTGCGGGGGATATGTATGTGTGCACATACAGAAGATGTATATGTTTAACAATATTTTTTAAGCTAAGAGTATGAATAAAATAATTTTGGTCACTTTGTATACTTATTTTTTAATATATGTATATATGTAAATGCATTGAGATATCTAAAAAGTTAAAATACTTTAATGTTAATGTTTGTTGATTATCAACTTTCACAGGTTGTTGTGGCGACATTCATTGCCAACATCAAGGTTATCTTACCTTTTCATTTAGTTATATTAATTTTCACTATTTATCTCTTGTGCTGAGAACTCTACCCAGTTTGATTCCCACAATTCTAACATGCAGATAATTTGCATTGGTTCCTTCCCATCCTAACCTTCAAACATGATTGCTTCTCAAATATGCTAACCTCCCCATTGAAAACTTCACTTATTTAAATTTCTTCCCACATATGCTAACCTCCGCATTGAATACTTTACTTGTTTAGTAAGTTTTATTCCACATTGAACACTTTACGTTTTTGCTTATTTTTACAATGTTTTATGCAAAATGTTTTCACTGCAAACACTTTACATCGCTTCCCACATATACTAACCTCCCTATTGAGCATTTCACTTATTTAATAATGCAAAGTGCAAAGCTGTAGAAGATATATCTATGCAGAGGGAAGTGAGTATATATGATCATAGAAAAAGCCTATGCACAACTTGAAAAACGGATAAGTAGAATACTACAATTAAAATTATGTCCATTGACCAACAATGTTTTTTAAATTAAACATATGCATAAAATCATTCTGTCCACTTTATATATTTATTTTTTATAATAAACAATGCTACTTAAAATAAAAATTAACAATAATTTGTAAGTTAAACATATGCATAAAATCATTTTGTTCGCTTTATATACTTATTTGTTTATAATAAACATCATTAAAATAAATTCAAGTGAATGATATTTTTTTATTTTAAACACATGCATAAAAGAATTTTGTTCACTTTATATACTTATTTTTTATAATAAACATTGTTACTTAAAACAAAGTCAACTAAGTATCGAGAGTTACTGGTGGAATATTAACAAATGAACCCACCATAAATGAGTTGGTTATCATGCAAATTACATCACTTGTAGAATCTGTGTTGAAGATATATTTGTGCAAAAGATATATATGTTTAACAATATTTTTTAAGTTAAGCATATGCATAAAAGAATTTTGTTCACTTTATATACTTATTTTTTAATATATGTATATACGTAAAAGAATTGAGATATCTAGAAAGTTAAAAGAATTTTGTGTTAATGTTTGTTGGTTATCAATTTTTACAAGTTGTTCAGGAAACATTCAATGTGAAATCAAGGCTATCTTACCTTTTCATTTAGTTACATTAAGTTTCACTATTCATCTCTTGTGTCGAGAACTCTACCCACTTTACTTCCTGCAATTCTAATTTACATTTACTTTTCATTAGTTCCCGCTCATCCTAACCTCCAAACACTCTACATTGTTTTCCTCATATGTTAATGTTCACATTGAACACTTCACTTATTTACATTGTTTCTTGCATATGCTAACCTTCCCATTGAATACTTCGCTTATTTACTAAGTTTTACTCCACACTGAACACTTTACCTTTTTGTTTATTTTTACAAACTTTTATGCTAAATGATTTTACTACAAACACTTTGCATTTCTTCACACATATGCTAACCTCCCCATTGAACATTATACTTATCTACTAAGTTTTTCTCCACATTGAACACTTTAATTTTTCATTTATTTTTACAAAGTTTTAAGCTAAATTTTCTTACTTGTTTTCCCTTTATTCTTGTCATTATCTTCTTTGCATATAAACAATATTGTTATTCCTCTTTATTATATGAATTATATTTTGGAAAAGAATAGTCATTGCCTATGCAATTAGTTATTTAAAGTCTCATTGTTTAGCATATATTTCCCAACTAACTCGGTAGGGATTGTGATGCCATGCAACCCTTGTTTTAAAGTGCCTTCTCCTTGCAATGTTTTACCGAAATGAGTATATCCTGGAGAAGTATAAATGTTCTAAGTTTTGGAAATATTTAAAGAATTTTTTCTATTAATTTTGTTTGAAATATGCACGTCAAAGAGTGTATAGGAGAGCCCTAATCAAGCATTCCTTTCCCCCCTTTGTTTTTCCAAACACTGACGAATAAATAAAAACATACTGAGAAATCCTGCCAGGAATTATTGGAATTGTATATTTGAATTGTTTAATCTATACAATTGGAGTGTTCTAGGGTTAGTTTATACATTCAAAAATTAAATTTAAGCAACATAAAATTGGGATTTCACCAACAATTGTAAGACCATATTCCTATGATGGTTGTCAAAAATTTCAAAACTTATAAACTTAGAATTAATGTAGATTCAAGTGATAGTTTCCTTTCTATGGTCTATTGAGGCATTGTTGCTAACTAATGTGAAAATATGT
Source organism: Picea mariana (assembly GCA_032191745.1). Taxonomy (NCBI): domain Eukaryota; kingdom Viridiplantae; phylum Streptophyta; class Pinopsida; order Pinales; family Pinaceae; genus Picea; species Picea mariana. The sequence continues at coordinate 196,389 of JASDQU010013772.1, read as the reverse complement.
TCTTATATACCTCATCATTTGGAATAATGAAACAAATTCCATTTTCCAAAACCAAGAGCATCATGCACTAACTAGATTCCTTCAAGATTCGAATCAAGCAATGATGTAATAGACAATAACGACAAGCCAATGAAACAAGTTTTTTAATGGTCAACTTGGTGATTTCTCATAATTAGATTCTTCTAATTTTATCTCTACATAGAATTTTCAAACCCAATAAATGTCCCTTTTGTACCTTCTCTTGATCTTGCCATATGTTAATCATCCTTTGCATTGTTTTCTTCTACAAACGATCTATCCACTCATTCACTTTGTGACACGTCACTCAAGAATTTTTTGAAAATCATTTGAAGAATGTCATCGGAGAGTTTTCAAACTTTTAAACACAATGTGAAACTTCTAAACAATCTTATAACTTGTTAATGTATATTCCAAAAAGAGTAGGGGATAAAGGACAACCTTGCTTGACTCCAATATTACAGTTAATTTATTTTTACCATGCCTCAGTGCTCCTAAACTTGAAAATAATGGTCTCATACAACTGTATCACAACGTCTCTCAACCCATAGGTAAATTTTAGAACTTATAACCTATTCCAAAGGTTATTCCTAGGCACAATTTCAAAATATTTCCTAAAGTCAAAAAAACAACAAAGGATATTGGTTTATTATTGTGACACCTCTACAATGATCGTAAGTGTAAAAAGGTGGTCCATAGTTGAATGAAATCCTTTAATACCGGCATGTCCTTTATATATTTTTCCATGGATTTCTATCCATATGCTTATTTTATTTTCCAAAATACTTCTATATAGCTTGGTTAAAATGCGCCTAATCATAGCAATCCTGTAATTAGAGGGATTTATTTTATCCCCAATTTTAAAAATTGGGACAATGAGGATTTGAGTCTAGGGTTTAGGGAACCCCTTCTTGAATGATAAATTGAAGAGCTTGTGTATGTGAGGGATGAGAATATGCCCTCCATTTTTTAATATTTTATCTTGGTAGCCTTCAATGTCCTTATCTTTCTTGCTTGCAAGTCGTTTGACCCCAAACTTTATGTCTTCTATAGAAAAAAATTCATCCTCGGTAGATATGTTTGGAATGTTGTCTCGAACATTAAGGGATTCATAAAAAAAATTAAGGTAGTAATTTCAATCTGTCAAGGGAATATACACATTTATTTAGTTTTACGAGTCAAATTTTGCCTCCAAAAGTTCTTTCGATCTATCTTGAATAGTTTCCAAAGCTTCTCTTGCTTTATATTTTTTTGTAGTTCCTTTTTTTTCCTTTTAATTATTTCTTTATGTATATTAATATTATCATATTTCAAAGACTCATTAGAGGCATCCCTAATGTATTTTCTAGCAAGTTTACACTCATCATCATACCAAGGGTTGGAAATTCTATTTTTCATTTTACACAACACTTCGATAGAGAATTGTTTTCTAGAAGTGGAGAGGGTTTTTCGTAAAATTATGATAAAGGCATTCAATATTGTTCTTATATGTTAAAAGATTTAATTTAGTGTTTAATTCCTTTAAGAAGAGAATGACTTTTTTTTAGTCAAAAAACAAGTGCCTTTGGTTATTAGAGTTCTCTTCAATCGGGCTTTTGTGCATGACAAAATTTAGAGTTAGAGTTAAAGATCTATGATCAGAGTCAGGATCATGGTCATTTAAAAGGTCAAAATTGATTATTTGGTTGTATAAGTGGATATTTGATATCCCACAATCCATAATACTGCTACCTATCCCATGAATACAAGTCATATGTTTATATTTTATAAT
>JASDQU010013772.1:181121-194352 GCA_032191745.1 Picea mariana | reverse complement strand
TAGGGGTGGGTATGGCAACTTTTATTGCAACAATGATAGTTTTGTAGGCATTGGTTTAAAATATGTTGGATTTTTAATTCTAAAATTAAAAAAAGGGAGATATTTCTTCCAACTCTTTTTGATTCCAGGGTTGATTTTAATATTTTGATTGTATTTGTACAATTTGTTAAGACCATGGTTTCAAATAGGTCATAATTTAACCTAGAAAAAAACCAAATGAGTTCTACTAGTAGCACCACTTTTGAATTCGAGGGTTTATTTTAAGATTTTGGTTGCAATGGTACCAATTGTTAAGTTCATGGTTTCAAGTTGTTGTTGACGTAATCCCTCATGGATACACTACTTGTAACATAAATGTAAATATCAACGGTCATAAATGATAGGAAGATTCATACGTTGGGAATACCAATGATTGCATCGTTCATGTACTTATTGATCTTGTTTTTAATAGAAGAATAATCCCCGTGGAGTTATGTTCCTTCCCAATGCTTGGCTTGACAATGGTATCAGGGATAGTGTTAACTCCATGATTTCCTTGGCATTTCCTTTCCCTTGGGCTACAAAAAATTCCTCTTCTACATTCCCTGGTCCTCCTATGCCCCTCTATAGATTTGTATGGTCTTTCGAGTGTCCTTATTTACTCGAAAAACCTAATTTTGGATCGGTCTACTATTACTCTCTCGATTCTCCCTATGCTTCTCTAAATCTTCAAGCTCTACCTATGAATTTGTTTGAAGAACGGTCTCACTCCCTAGAATCCTACACTAAAACCCTAAACCTAACCGTCACATGAGTTATTCCTATCTTCCTTCATTAATTCTAAATTGAGTGCATTCGTCCTCATGTGAGTTATGTGTGTGCTTTGAAGGATGTGAGTTATGTGTGCATTTTCACTATCGAACCTCACACATTCTTCAACGACTTTGTGTTCTTCTTGTGGCATGCCATAAATTACACATGCAATATTGGGCCCGCGAATTTGAGTCTAGCCATGATTATGAGATCATTGGATAGTGGTATATGGATGCATGGTAAGGAATTGAATGGTCAACTGATGGGAAAACAATGTCAAGGAGGTGACTCTATTGATTGAGAAATTGATCCATCGTTGGTTTCTACAACTTCTGCAACGAGTATACATTCACCATATCCATTTGTTTCTAATGATTTCATTGTTATATATCCACTTTTATATATATCCATTTGTTTCTATTGATATCATCTGCTAGCACCATAACCTGATATCCATATAACCATTCATTGTTGTAACATCCTGGTTCTAACCCTTATGAACTATAATGTATTATGTAAATATGACTTAGGCTAGTGAGCCAGTAAAGTTGAAAAGGGGTCAAAGTGTCTAGGAAATGTAATACTTCATATACATTAATAAAATACATCACTAGCTACAAGACCGACAAGGACAAAAGAGATAAGGGCTATGATTCCATGAGAGAGGGGGCTCGAGGGGATAAGTCTTTTTATTATTATTTATTTACCCATAAGTGATTTTATGGGGAAAAGGGGTTACATGAGCTTCTTGGGAGGGAGGCCATGTGGCTATTGTCTTCATGTAATTATTTAAACATTCCTTGGGGGATGTTTTGGGGTTGTTCTTCCCTTGGGTTCACTTGTTCTTCTTTCCTCATCACTCACTGTTGCTAGTTTGTATGTTCTTGGGGTGAGCATGGAAATGAATGGAAGGAAGAGGAGAGCCATTGATGAATGGTTGTAATAATTATTGATCATTTCGGGAGGGAATGGATGCCTGTGTGCATGAGCTTGATGGAAGTTCAAATATAATTGTCCACAGTTGCAAGTCCCAAGAGTCCCATAAGGGAGATTCTTAACGAGAAGCACTAGAGCCTTGGAAGGATATGGACAACCTGAGGGACTGGGTCCATTCTCTTGGGGTTGTCCAGGCTAGGTAGAAGAGAGATGGTGTACTTGGATTGTTGTGAGTGTTGAAAGGCCTGCGATAGATTGAGTTCTAAGAAGCCTGTTAGTTATGAGACTGATGACAGTTCAGATTGGACTATCCACAGCTGAGAACCCTTGGAGTTCCAATAGGGAGATTTTCTCACTAGAAGCATTGGAGCCCTGGAGAGAAATGGGACAACCTGAGGGAATGCATGGCATACAAGGTTGTTCGTTTCTTTGGGTGGTGCATGCTGAGGGAGAAAGAGAGCTGGAAATTCAGGTTTTGTTGTGTGGTTGGGAAACCTGAGAACTAGTTATTCAATTGATATGTGTTTTAGATTTGGCCTAGGACCTGTCCTTGTGGATTCATAGCCCTGGCTCGAGGGTGACCTGTTGTTGAGATTAAATGAACAATAATGTCTATGGCTAGGTGGAACGTCCTTGGTCTATATCCAGTTGGTGAATGTTTCCTTGAAAGATAAGTGCTCTCTATGTTTTTTGTGTAATGTTTATTTCCATTGTGTATTTAATTATCTCTGATATATGTATTTTTAATGTGCCTACCTACTAGCTATTTGTTGTGCATGGCACGTTGCTTACTTCTTTATGTTGTAGCCTGGAGCTTGTCTTATGTATGTGATTTCCATGCCTCTTAATTAACTTAGAAGTGATTTGAATTGAGATAAGTCATTGTGAAGTGAGTCCCTGGACTACAGTGTGCCTCACCTGAGGGTGGTTGTGTGTGTTATAGCCGGATATAGTGGAATATTCCCACCTGTGGGTGGTTGGGTATGTTACAGATTGGTATCAGAGCTACTGGTTTAAAAAATGGGCCTTTATGGGCCAGATCTATTGGTCAGAGTCTCGTGGTTGAGATCAATTTATGACCTTGAAGTCAAAAATATCAGGAGGAATGGTGTTGTAGAGTCCGCGTAGAAGTTAGAACATCAGATATCCTTTGTAAGGGATCGAAGGATCGTGACCTTCCCTTTCAAATTAGGGAGCGATCGTCACTATGGGATCAAAATATATCAGGATTGTTAGATCGGAGGGTCGGTGAGTAGGATTTGTTCATTGAAGGAAAAACCAATAGTTGGGAAAGGTTAAGTCTCAGTCATCAAATCTATATTATTGATCGTCAGTAGTCGATCGAAGCCAAGTGTGAAGGGTAATACTTCATAACTTAGTTTCTTTGGTGATCTTGGTAGGCATGCAAAGCTTGAAATTTCGAAGCCTGGAGTCCCAGAGTCCAGAATTTGATTGATGATGCAGTTATGTCATGTGGCAGGGGTGCCAGTTGGGGACACGTGTCTTCCAGTTTTGGTACCTTTTGGACCCCAATCTATTTTTTTTTGTGACATGTAGCACACGTGCCACGGGTCCACATCACCTTGGGTGATGTCAGCATGCCATGTCAGCTTCGAGACTATGTGACTCCAGGGGTTTCCAGGTTTCTACCAGTGAAATGTGTCAAAGCCCAAAGTCGTGAAGGCATGCAGGTCGTGGATCTAAGATCCCTTCAAGACCTGTCTTGACTGTTAGATCAAGCAGTGGAAGGATAGAGTAAGCAAAGGAGTTAAATGGTGGTAAGTGATCATCGTCTCTTTAAGACTGCTTCGGTAGGTATAACTCCAAAGGAGTTGAGCAGTGCGAGAGTTGAAATGTTCCAGATTCCTAGAGTAGTGAATTCATGTGGTCCATTGATCTAAGACTCTCCTGGAGTTCTCATGGCCATTGGATCCAGCAAAGGGAGTAGAGGTAAGTAGTTGAAAGGATTGTCACTCTAGGGAAGTAAAAGACTTGGGAATGGAAATATCTCAGAGCCCCGGAGCGTCGAATTTTTGAATTGGTTGAGATTCGTCTATCTCAATGCCTAATTAATTCATAGACATTGATATCGTTGAAGCCTCCAGATAGGAGCAAGGTCATCCTTTTGACGGGAGATTAAATCTCGATCGTTTGATCCTTGTGGTGGAGCTAATGGAGATTTTGGCAAAGGGTAACTCTGGGAGAAAACAAAAGTTGACAATGGAAAACAACCTAAGGAGGAAGTTTGGAGGACTTGGTCCCAATGTCGGTCTCATGCTAAGGTAAAAAAGTCCTAGAAGTAAACTAGCCCTTGGACTTGGTGTTCATGCAAGCTCCTGTGTAGAAAAAAACAGAGCCAGGCACTAAAGGGTGATTAAGCCCACAATTTTGAGTTGTGGTCACATGGAACTTGGTTTGAAGGAAGCACCTCTACAGTTCTCAATTTTTCTATATTAGCTAAGGGGGTTGAAAGTGGTTTTTTAAGGAGCCCTAACTTTTAGCTTTGATATCCGATTGGAGCAAGAGTATAGTCTTTGGAAATCTTATTCATAGGATTTAGAGGAAAATAATAGGTATCTATTATAATATGAAGATTGATATAATTTTATTCATAAATTAAACAGAAAAGGTACCTTTAAATTTAATTGACGATTTTTTTACGATATTTATAGTTCTAACAAGATGGTTGCTTGCAGGTTTGTCAGGATTAGAATTATAACAAAATCAATTCAAGAATAGGATCATATGTTAGGGTCATGGAGGAATTAGGGTGGTAGGAATGGTGATCAAAATGATGAAGGAGGAAGTCCGTGAGCCTCTACAAATATTAGTTGGTCAAATAGCAACAAGTAGGTTGATAACAACTAGGCAGGTATGCATTTAGTTTATGACGATGCATACATATTGAAGGGGATTGAGGTAAGAATTCCCTCAGTGAATTTTCAATATTTAAATTGATATGTAATGGCCAAAGGCCTAGAGTATGTAACTGTTGTTAGTTTGTTGCATATTATGTTATGTTTGGTTATGGGATCATAACTAGCTCAAGTCAAGAGACATACTCTTGATATAACAATGAATATCCATACATCTAGTCATGTGTTAGACCATAATATGGTTATATATAGAAGGGCAATAGCACTATATGAGTGCTCAATGGTATCTATTGTATATTTGATGTTTGGACTGCAACCTATTTTCCAACACTGAAGAGCACTTAACGATTATATTCTTGGTGTTTTGTTTGGGTTGGAAAGGAAGGTATCCAAATTGTTAGGCAAGCAGTAGGAAGTGTGTGGATGTTGTGTTGAGTCGTTGGCCAGACCTTCAACTTGTTGCTGCAATTATGTGCATAATATATTACCAAACATAAATTATCGATTGAGATTCATAATCAACAAAGTTGTTACACTATATGTGTCAGAAACGGGTGGTTTATCTATGTCTGATGAGTATATAAAGAATTAATAACACTTCAAAACATACACTCTATTTTGCAATCCTTAATCTATGTTTTACACATTGTGCAAAAATTAAAGAACAAAATTCAAAGAAAAGAATCTAGCTAATATGTACTCCAAAGGCTCTCTTACAAGAAACAAGATTGTCCATTTACTAGCTCATGAAGGTTAAAGATGGATTCTAATATTACTCCCATAGTCACTCACTTCAATATCAACTTCCAAGCAAATATGGGCACACTGCAACGATAACACTCTTCACACAACTTCAAACCAGAAGATAAAGCTCATAGTAAAACTCTCAAACAAACACTCAATTGAAAAGGATATTGCTTAGGTGACAAGTCTATTCATTATAGGATCATGAAATAAAGAGATGAACTTAATATATTTCTCCCTATAGAAATTGAAAATAGTAATCAACAATATACTTGATTCACTCTTAGACATAAATCAGTCATAACTCTACTAATTCCAATCAAACCTTCTTTTATACAGGAGATAGTCAATATGATTGAGAGACTTCATTATATGGAACATGAAGGTGAGAGATGAAGTATTTTGGTTCCTGTACCTACTAAAAACACCACAATTACAACTCTAAACAACAACAGTCATTTTCTTAACAATCCCACACATCAAACTCTTATCAATTAAATATTAATCTGTAGAAATGGAAATGGAACTATCTACTCTATTCAATGTCAAATTACTCACATTGATTCAAAATAAAATAACTATGCACTAAACTTAAAATTCATTTGAAATCATTGACAACACACAACTGTTAAATTTTGACAATCACACAAAAACATGTACATGGAGGTTTACCTTGGTTGGGGCGGTGGGCCCTTGCTGAACCAATAAGGTACCTCTAAAGAGATTGCAGACTAAAGCACTTTACTCATTCCCATGAATTGCACAAAACAACATTTTCATTCCTTCAATTGATTGATTGAATCAATAGTTCAACATTTCATTTAGCATAGCAATGTGTATCATCCTTCTCCAAGAATCAATCTTACAACATAGTAAATCCCCTCCTTGGCTTAGAGCCATAACTCAATTTATATACTTTTTTCATTAAAAATTTGGCTCTAGACAATCCAATCCATGAACAATCAAATAAAAATAATTTTCCATCGATGGAGGTCGAGTACAACCATTAGCTAATCAAGGAAATGCATTTTCCACAAATTTGGGCATGATCCTAGGATTTCTAGAAAATTGGCAATGATTATAGGATGAATCATTCCCCCTGAGCTGGAGGTACACACATGTGATATATTGGAATTATGCCTCATGTGTCCACATTAAAACGCCTCTCTGGACAAAACCCATGCCTCCAAATTTTGAGATTCATATCTATCTGCACAGAAATCGAGGTGAAAATCTAGTACTAGAATGTTGGTACTAGAATTATGTAGGCAGGGGTTTAGTATTGGACTAGCAGAGTCACGACAATGGGTACTGGACCATCACAAAGGCAGTATCAGATGGAGATGGTACCAGAAGAGGAGAAATCTGGTACCAAATGAAGCTGGTACCAGAAGAGGAAGAGAGGTGGTACCAGATGAAGCTAGTACCAGATGAAGCTGCTTAAGAGTTAAAGTGATTAGGAACATAAATAATCAATCATTTAATCAATTTAATCAAGAAAATCAAACAAATCATTATTTAACATAATTTACCTCTCTATGCACATGGACAAGGTCACTAAGTGGATTTGTGGAAGAAATGGTCAACATATGCACATGTGAGAGGTAAAATTGACTCAGATAGAGGATAATATAGGGTAATAAAGGTGTCAAAATGGAGACTCAACATTCCCCCATGCTTAATTCATTGCATATCCTCATGCAATAATGATCTTCAAAATTTCAAAATTGATGGTACTCCTCACTTTACCAATCATTCCCTGATGTTCCACCCTTCTTCAACTCCTAAGTTCTTTTTTTTTAAGTAACCTTCTATACAATATAAAATTCCTGGCCTATGCTGGATGTGACTCTAATATGAGTATAGGATAGTGGCCAAGAATTTTCATAATGACTTTGACTAATAGCCCCCTCTAGCTAGATTACCTTTAAAATACAAGTGATATAAGCATAGTTTAGATCTCATTTGAAGAGAAGAACACATAAAAGAATGCATCCCAAGATGATTAACTCGTTTCTTATCCAATTTTTTAGAGATGAAGCTCTTCTTGCTTAGGTAAGGTGAATTACATATATTGAGGATCCCACTTTCATGCAAACATATTTATTTTAAATATAGAACTCTAAAGTGGATACTTGAAGGTTCTTAAGAACATCATCTGAGAGATATAAAGGTCATCTCCTAGCCTTGATTTGATAATGATTTCTTCATAATGAGACCCAAGGGTTTTTGTTCAGTTATAGGTGTCCCACTTTATGTTTTTCAACTCCTTTTACCCGGCATAGCCCTGCTGCCAGCAGGCCTATTCAGTACCCCAAAGGGTTTACCTTAGTACCATACAAGCATGTCCCCCCTACCAGCAGGCCTGTTCAGTACCTCGGTGGTTTTACTTGTACTTCCTGATACTTCCTTTTTATTATATTACTCAAAATATTTAGAATGATGTATATTGTTCATTGGCAACTTTAGAGTATAAGAAAGGAAGTTGGTACGAGAGTGTTTTAGAGTTATTAGGCACATAATTAATTGTTTTCAATTATCCCAAGGGTGACATCATCCACATTCAACTTAAATCTCAGCTATTCAATGTATAATGGAACATCTCAAATAATGACTAAGAGGTCCCTCTAGTTAATACTATTAGGGTTCTCATGAAAGTTCATTGAGGTTTTGCAAGGGCGGTCCGCCACATGGGGTTTTCATCAATACCTCCCAAGAGAAACTTGTAAAGATAAACTTGGATAAGAACTGTTGAATCAACTAGGTTAGTATTATACATAATGGTGCCACCACTTTTCAATGGATATTTCAATTAGCAATTACTTTTTTCAAAATGATGTGGTAATAAGATAGGTGCACCCATTATCATATAGAGATAAATGTAAAAAATATCTCCTTAAAGGATAGAAAGGATGATCCATTTAGGGGTGAGTGTAGAAATATAGGAGGAATATGTACATGAGAGTAAAGAACAATTCAACACAAGACTTAAATGATCCTTGATAGAAAGAAAATGAAAATATTATCCCATACCTCCAATCACCTGAAGTGAAAACAATGTTAAGCACATGACAAAGGTCATATCACCTTGGCATCAGTACCAAATTGGTAACTGGTATCAGAAAATGTTTCTGTAGTACCATAATAGATAGTAATGGAATAGGACAGTACTGGAACATGATTCTGCAGTACCGGAATAGAGCAGTACCAGAACAAAATTTTGTAGTACCGGAATAGAGAAGGGGGCAGAAACAAAGTGACGGGATGAATGTTTTCTATATGAGGAGATGTATATAGGTGCTTGCAAAATTTCATGGTAGGGAGCATGCAATAATCGAGAGTAACCATATGTTTAATACATAATTAGTCTAATTCCTTAATAAAATTAAAAAATGTTGAGTTTATGCGTCCTATTACTTGAAGCATTTAAATCAAGCAACAAAACATTTGAATATAGGATAACGACTACCAACACCTCATTACCAGTACCAAATCACCTTAGTATCGGATGAATGCAGAGTTGTGCCCAATACTGAAATAGCACATGCCTTATCCTTTAGTACCACATGAGCACATAGCCTCTCCTACAGTACCGGATGAACGCAGATTTTTTCCCGGTACCGGATGAACATAGACCTTCTCCCACAGTACTGGATGAATGCGGATTTTTTCCCAGTACAGGATGAGCGTAGAGTTTTTCCCTATACTAGATGAGCACTGAGGCAAACATTGTTTGCAGTACTGGATCAATGCAGAGATGTTATCCAGTACTGGATCATCACAAAATGGTATTCCAGTACTCAAGGTTAATTGGACAAGGTACCTTGTGGTATTTCTCTGTAGACTGGAAATTTTAGGCTTCTCCTTGTGGCTGGCATACTCTGAGTATCAATATGTAGAAGATTCTAGCACTCACTGTTTTTGCAGGAAGAAACATATGAATTTGTTCTGTTGAAGTATCATGCTGGAAAAACATTGCTTTTGTTGCCACTTCCATTTTATTAGAAAATAAACCTAACTACTATTGTCTCATCAACCACTCCCCCATGCCCGAGGTTTTTCTTGGCCTCATGCAAACAATGTGAGACGCTAAAAAAAGGGCTTCTCAGAAGGTTGCAAACATCTACTAAAAACAAACCAATAGAACTAATTAAAACTAGATTTTTATTCATGCTTACAAACAAAAACTTTAGGGAAAATGTCAAAAGTTGAATTATTAGCTATGAATAAAATATTTGGAATTAACATTCAGTTTCAACTACTATTAAAAAGATCACTTACTTGATCATCCTTGTGAAATAGTGGTCTTAAAATAAATAGGTAATGATAAAGCATGAATCCATCATTTTTAACAACTTAAGGAAAAAGAATAAATGTGAAGAAATAGGTCATGAAGCACTCCCTTAAGTGTTATCTTCTGTTCACAAGGATTCCTTCTCCTCTTTTGAAACCCTTCCAATATTATGTGTGCATTCAGAGGATAAAGAGATTCCCTTCTCATAAGATTCCAAACAAAATTATCATAACTTTTAGAAAGAAATCTACTATAGGAAGAAAAGATCTTAAACTGATTTCTTTATTAACTTTTGACATTCCATTTATGAAAAGTATGAAAGATATTTTGCATTTTACTTATGTACAACATTTATTTATTTATTTACCTATCCTACTCTAATTGAACAAAATAAAATGTCCTTCAAGTATAGAAATACTTCCAGTGAAGCCATGTGCGTAACAGGGTTAGAAATATATCCATACTCGGGTTTAAAAGATAAATTTTAATGCATATTAGAGTATGAAGGACCAGATGCTTTGATGATGAGATCAAGTAATAATGAAAAATAATAGAGTGGTGTGACCTAATAACTAATTGAAACCATATTTCAATAGGATCACTATATTCTTGTTTCTCTTCTTTGTTTAGGTCACACTGAATGTCTTCCTCTACCATGTTATGCATATTATCCTCTTCAAGATGATTGGTCTTTGGAGTACATAAAGAATCTTCTGAGAGGCATTCTAAGGAATCCTCAATATCAGGTTCCATTAGTTTCTCTCCATTAAATTCTATCCATGATTCTTTATTCTCCTTAACAAATTGACAAGAGGAATCTGACGGGAATTCTAAATCTTCCTGTGGAGAGACAACTAGATTCTTGACTGTTGTGAAGATATGCTATTCCTGAGAGGCAGATATCCCAGCTGCTGCTAGAATGAGAGAAAGTTCTTGGAGGAGCATTCTTCAAGATCTTGATCATCCTTGAATTACTCTAGCCGGTCAATGATCCCTGTCTCACAACACAAATTAGTACTCGAGGGTTCTTACAGCACCCCAAAAATGATTTATCATCGAAGATTTGAATATTAAAACTAAGAAATTAAAACTATTTGCAAAAATAAAACACACCAAACTTGAACTCCTTGCATTACTGGGACCGTGTTTTCACCAGGTTATCTGTTTGCACAAGCTATCCCATCATGAAAACACAATTTTGCATAAAAGAAGGAAAAACACACTTGCATTAAAAGAAGAGAGGAAAACCTAACTTTGGAGCAACCCCACTAAAGTGGATGTGTGGGATCTTCCCGCATGTCTTACCATCTTCTCTCTGCCCTTAGGTCATCCATAAAACCAATTCAAAACCATCAAATAAATATAATTCAAATACTACCTATTACCATTTACAACTCCCCTGCAACGACGCCAAAATGTTGGTGCAATTATATGCATAATATATTACCAAACATAAATTATCGACTAGGATTCGTAATCAACAGCGTTGTTACACTATATGTGCCGGGAATATGTGTTTTATCTATGTCTAATGAGTATAGAAAGAATTAATAATACTCCAAAACACACACTCTGTTTTGCAATCCTTAATCTATGTCTTACACATTGTGCAAATATTAAAGAACAAAATTCAAAGAAAAGAATATATCTAACATGCACTCCAAAGGATCTCCTACATGAAAGAAAATTGTCCATTTACTATCTCATGAAGGTGAAATATGGATTCTGATATTACTCCTGTATTCACTCACTTCAATATCAACTTGCAAGAAAATATGGGCACACTGCAACCATAATACTCTTCACACAACTTCAAACCAGAAGATAAAGCTCATAGTAAAACTCTCAAGAAAACACTCAATTGAAAAGTCTCTTGATTAGATGATAAGTCTGTTCATTATAGGCTCATGAAATAAAGAGATGAACTTAAGATATTTTTCCCTATAGCAATTGAAAACAGTAATCAACAATCCACTTGATTCACTCTTAGACAGAAATCAATCATAACTCTACTAATTCCAATCAAACCTTCTTTAATACAGGAGACAGTCAATATGATTGAGAGACTTCATTATATGGAACATGAAAATGAGAGATGAAGTCTTGTGGTTCCTGTACCTACTAAGAACACCACAATTACAACTCAAACAACAACATTCACTTGCTTAACAATCCCACACATCAAACTCTTATCAATTTAATATTAATCTGTAGAAATGGAAATGGAACTATCTACTCTGTTCAATGTCTAATTACTCACACTGATTCAAAATCAAATAACTCTGTATTGAAATTAAAATGTGTTTGAAATCATTTACAACACACAACTAATAAATGTTCACACTCGCACATTCACACAAAAACATGTACAGGGAGGTTTACCTTGGTTGGGGTGGTGGGCCCTTATCGAACCAACAAGGTACCTCTAAAGAGATTGTAGACTAAATCACTTTATTAATTCCCATGAATTGCACAAAACAACATTTGTATTCCTTCAATTGATTGATTGAATCAATAGTTCAACATTTGATTCAGCATAACAATGTGTATCATCCTTCTCCAAGAACCAATCTTACATCATAGTAAATCCCCTCCTTGGCTTAGAGCCATAACTCAATTTATATACTTTTTACATTACAAAATCGGCTCTAGACAATCCAATCCATGAAAAATCAAATCAAAACCATTTTCCATCAATGGAGGTCAAGTACAACCATTATCTAATCAAGGAAATGAATTTTCCACAAATCTGGGCATGATCCTAGAATTTCTGGAAAATTGGCAATGATTTTAGGATGAATAATTCCTCTGATATGGAGGTCCACACGTGTGATATTTTGAATTCTACCACACTTATCCGTATGCAAAATCCTCTCTGGACAAAACCCATGTCGCCAAATTTTGAGATTCATCTCTATCGACACGGAAAGAGAGGTGAAAATCTAGTACCAAAATGTTGGTACCGGAATTCTATAGCCAAGGGTTTAGTACTGGACTAGCACAATTACGACTATGGGTACCAGACCAGTGCAAAGGAAGTACTGGATAGATCTAGTACTGAAAGAGGCACAATTTGGTACCAGATGAAGCTGCTTAAGAGTCAAAGTGATTAGGAACATAAATAATCAATCATTTAATCAATAAAATCAAACAAATCATGCTTTAACATAAGTTACCTCTCTATGAACATGGAAAAGGTCACTAAGTGGATTTGTGGAGGAAATGGTCAACATATGCACATGTGAGAGGTAAAATTGACTCAGATAGAGGACAATATAGGGTAATAAAGGTGTCAAAATGGAGACTCAACACAACTCATCGTGGTGGAATGCATGACATGGTTATGCGGTATTATGTAGTCAATGCATGGGTGCATTGTGTATATGTGGCCATGGGTATTGTCACATTTATTGTTATCTTATTAACTATTGCATTATGAAAAGTTTGTCTGACTAATAATACATGTGTATGTAATGATGAATTCATTCCAATTAATAGTTGGATTAATAGAAGTAATTGAATTGTAGTTGTAAACAATCCGAAGATCACTTTATAATTTTGTTTTGAATCATTGTCATGAATAAATAAA
>JASDQU010013772.1:143936-160221 GCA_032191745.1 Picea mariana | reverse complement strand
AATGTTAAATTGTTATTTTGGTCTAGTGCAATTCTATGTGCAATTTATGTCAAAAACATGTGTCCATCTCATGTTATAAAAAAAAAAAAAAATCCTTATGAAATGTTGTATGCCTACATTCCTTCGGTGAGGCATCTCAAGGTATTTGGTTCCACCTGGCATGTTTTAATTCCTAAGGAGCAAAGAAGAAATATCGATGCAAGGAGTCAAGAGTGCATATTCTTGGGGTACTAAAATACAAACATGGGGTATCATCTTTATAATGAGAAAAACAAGAAGTTCATCCTTTCCAAATATTTTATCTTTATTTAATCCACCAAGAAAGATGAAACTGTTGAGAGGCAGCTTGATCATCTAGATAGATTCACTCATGTAAAGACATATCATGAATTTGATGATGAGATTCCACATATTGAAGGGGGGATCCCTATCCTGGGTAAATATATAGAATATCCTTTTGAAGCACCAACTTCCCCTTTTGAAGAAGTTCCTATCACTTCATCAAAACTGAAATTCAATTGGATGATGTGATTAAGAAGATTGAAAAGTTGAGGTTTGATGAGAACTCAACACCATCTGAATCAATCGAGCAACTTGGACAATATAAAAAAGTTCCACCAAAAGGGATCAAAAAAACACTTGAAAGTGTTCATCCTGATGCGGTCAGGAAGATAGGAACCAGATTGTCCTCAAAACTAGATGGAGGTAATGTAGATGATTCAAACTCAGGTGATGTAGAAGATATGGATGCTTCATATGATTGTGAGTTGAATTTATGTACTAACCATGAACCAAATTCCTTTAAAGAATCCACTTCTCATGATGAATGGAAAGAATCCATGCATAAGGAATATGATGCTCTCATCAAGAATGGGACATGGAAGTTGGTGGACCCTCCACATGGAACCAAATCGATTGGTTGAAAGTGGGTATTCAAGAACAAGTACAGATCAGATGGCTCACTTGAAAAGCACAAATCAAGGCTCATGGAAAAAGGATTTTCATATAAAGAAGGTGTTTATTATGAGGATACATTTCCCCCCATAGAAAAATGGGAAACCATTCGCACTTTATTTTCCATGGAAACACATAATGGATGGAAAATTCATCAAATGGATGTGAAGATTGCTTTCTTGAATGGATACTTGAAAGAAAATGTGTTCATGTCTCAACTATAAGGATTTGTTGTGAAGGGTTCAAATAACATAAGGTATGCAAGATCATCAAATCCTTGTATGGATTGAAAAAATCACCGCGAGCATGGTATGAAAAGATAACAGAGAATCTACCGAAATTGAATTTCAAGCATTTCAACCTTGATGATGCAACTTTGTTTGTCAAGAAAGTTGGAAACATTGTTGTATATCTTGTAGTATATGTAGATTATTTTTCATAACTGGAATAATGAGAAGTACATTGCATCCATAAATAAAGAGTTGAATAAAGGCTTTGAGATGACATATTTGGGACATATTCACTACTATTTGGGCATTGAAGTGATACATAATACAAACTACACATTCATCTCCTAGAAGAAGTATATTGGAGAACTTTTGAACAAGTTTGACATGGCTGAGTGCAATCATGTTTCTAATCCATCTAAATAGAATTTGAAACTCACACCAAAATAAGGGAATTAATTTGAGGATGCAACCAAGTATAGACAACTTGTGGGAAGTCTTATCTATCTTACTACCACTAGACCAAAAATTTCATTTTTTGTTGGGATTCTTTCCAAGTTCATGCAGAAGCCTTGTGAAGGACATTGGTATGCTACAAAGAGAGTTCTAAAATACTTGAAAGAAACTCAATATTTTGGACTCAAGTACTCTAAGGTATATGACTTCAAACTGATCGGATATTTTGATTCAGACTTTGATGGGGATAAGTGATCTGGATTTACAAGAGGAACGAACTGATTAACATATTGAATACAATAAACACATAGATATGAAGAACAACAAAGATATCTAGTGAAAAATATCTTCTATTGAATAAATGAAATAGGTTGAAACTATAAAACTACAGAATTGAAACACTTGCTCGAATGGTGGTAGCTATATCTGAGAAGAGATGTGGTTGGTACATGCATCCATCTAAGTAGAATGATTACAATGACTCTCTAGAGACCTTTTTAATATTACTCATGAATGATAAAACCCTAGACATCAAAAAACCTAATGCTAGGAGATGAAACACCAAACGTTGTGTGGGCCCCTATGGGTAAGTTGGTACCTCAACTTCTCGGGGTAGTAACTTTTGCATACGACCTCCATTTTAGGTGCGTGATAGCCCGTTGGAAAGGTATTTTAGAGAACCACACATTACATTGTCAAACTCTAACTTCATCTATATTTTGACTATGGTGAGCCAAAAAAACACTGTTGAGGGCCCCAAAACGGCCCTAGGAGTACAACAAGATGTGTTGACATGAAAACATACAAAATAATCCAGTTGGATTAGGTGGGAGGCCACCAGTATCCACCTGGAAGATGTGTAGGGCTTCAAACATCCCTGAAAGTGTAGAACCCACAATTACAAAGTAGTATAGAAGAACGTGTTGAACTAAAAATTGTCAAGAGGAACCAGTTGGAATAGGTGAGTGGCCACCAATATCCACGTGGATTATTACTCCCCCCTTAGGAAGAAATGGCATCCATTACATTGAGTTCCCCCATTAGGTGAGGAAACTTCTGTTGAATTTGTCCCCAGGTGAGCCACTTTCATTGGTGTAGGATTTGTCCTTCCCTGACAACCGGATAAAGCTAGATCCTCTATTGGTGAGTGACCTTGACCTGTGTGTCCACTATCTTATCAGTGGATGCCTATTCCATGCATTCAGGGTTGAGGTATGTTGGTGTTAGTTGTTTTGCGATCTCTGAGGTGTCTAATAATGGTAGAAAATATGGCCGAAGGAGGTCCACATTGAACACTAGGTGCAAGCCAAGGAAGGGTGGACTGTTGAGATCAAAATCATTTCTACCCACAACCTTGGTGATAGTGTAAGTCCCATAGATAAGTGGGTGGAGCTTCCAATGGGGCCCTGTAAGATGCTCCTTCTAAAAATGTAACCATACTTTTTCTACAATCTTAAACTGGTGCGGAACCCTATGTTGAGCATGGTGTTTCTTGTACTTAGAATTGGATTTCTGCAAAATATCATGGACCTATTGGAGGATGTGTTGAATCATCTCAATGAATCTGGTGGCTTTTTCGATCGTAGAATGAAAATGGGAAGAGTCTTTCTGTGTGGTTGCAAGAGGTAGTGCAACATCAATGGGACCCAAGGGTTGGAATCCCAGCCCCACCTGAAATGGGCTATGGTCGGTGCAGATATGAAGAGCCATGTTGTAACTGTGTTGAACATAGGGGAGAATCTCACCCCATGTACGCAGATTCTTAGAGTTGTACATGCACAGGATGTGCAAAATCATCCAATTAACGACCTATGTTTGGTCATCTTTTGGGGGGTGGAAAGTAGTGGAGTTAGTCAGCTTGGTGTCCGACAATGACCAGAGACTCAACCAAAATGTGTTGAGGAACTTGTTTTCCTATCAAAGATGATAGTCGGTGGTATCCCAAAATGGACCCACACTCGTTCGAAGAAGAGCTTGGCAGTATCTGTCATTGTAATATTCTTCTTGTAGGCTGTGAGGATGGCCATCTTCAAAAATTGATCAATGACCACAAATACAGAGTGATTACCTTGCTTGGTGGATGGAAGGCCAGACATGTAATCCATAGAGATGGATTTCCAAGGCTTCTCAGGAGTAGGAAGAGCGGTGTATAAGCCTTGATTCTTGATGGTTGTCTTGGAAATGTCACATGAAGTGCAAGATCTAATATACTTGCTGATGTCCTATCAAGGTTTTGTCTAATAAAAAAAAATTTTTAGAACGACCACAGTTTTCTCCACACCAAAATGTACATCCATCTGACTATAGTCAACTTCCGAAATCATCATTTCATGCTCACTTGCAGAAATACAGAGATGGACCAGATGGCATAATAGTCAGTCCTAAATGTGAAAATCAATGACATTCGCGCCTCTACCCAAGAGATGATAGGTGATGGCGAAGTCTGGATCTTGTTGATAAATTTGGGGCCACTCAGATGCCTCATGTCCACAGGAATGGAGCACAGTGTTGAGTCCAACGATGGGAGGTAGACTAAGGCAGTTAGCGACATGATTTGTTCTCCCTATATTATACTTGATGTTGATATGGAACAACTGCAGGTAGGTGGACCACTTTTGATGGCGATCATTCTACAATTTCCCATGTGTCTATATGAACTGCAGAGTCTTGTGATCAGTGTGGATGATTGTCTCCTTTCCAATAATGTAATGTTTCCATTGACAGCAGGCTTGTACAATGGAATACATTTCCTTGTCATATGTGGGGTATTTGCAGAAAATACCTAAGAGTGTCTCACTATGGTATGCCATCGGATGACTGTGCAGAGTGAGAATTGCACCTACAAGATAGTCATATGCATCAGTCTCAATCTTGACTAGTTGTTGCAGATCAGGAAAGGAGAGTACTAGAGTTCAGCACAAGAGATGATTTATATCATCAAATTTTCATTGTTGTTCCTTCCCCCACATGAAATTTTCCCTGCCACCACCCTTGGTCACTTGGTTGAGGGCCCATGCAATATGGGAGAATCTGAACATGAATCGTCGATAGAAGTTGGCCAGTCCCAAGAAGCTCTGAAGCTCAGTTAGTGTGGTCAGAGCTGGCCAATCATGGATGACTTGGATATTAGTTGGATCAACATGTACCCCATGCTCATCAACAATGTAGCCCAAGTATTGGACCTTGATCATTCCAAAGGAGAATTTTTCCAACTTGGCATATATCTTGTGCTACCACAGAGTACTCAAAACTTGTTGAATATGTCCTATGTTCTCCTCCCAAGTTCTATTGAAGATGAGGATGCCATCCAAATATACCACTACAAAAGAGTTGGTGAAGGGTATCAATACATCATCCATCAACCTCATGAAAGTGGTTGGTGCATTTGTTAATACAAAGGGCATGACCATCCATTCGAAGAGACATAGTTTAGATTTGAAAGTTGTCTTCCATACATCAGTTGGTTCAATGGAAACATGGTGGTAGCCAGACTTTAGGTCAATCTTGTTGAATAACTTTTCCCCCTTAAGTTGGTCAAGAATGTCATCAATTTTGAGAATTGGATATCAGTTCCTGACTGTGATTTTTTTTAATTCTCTATATTCAATGCAAAGTCACCAATCTCATCCTTGTTCTACACTAGTACAATCGGGCTTTTCCAAGGAGAGAAGTTGGATCTGATGTTCCCCTTTTGAAGAATCTCTTGGATCTGATGCTTGATTTTTCCATTTTTCATTAGCGAGCGACGATAGATTGGTCCATTAGGCATAGGTTCACCAGGGGTTAGATCAATTGGATGCTTGACTTGTTAGTGTGTCGATACCCCGGTGGGTGAGGAGAGGATGTCTCTATATTCTTCTACGATCCCATCCACTTGCTTCTACTACAAAGAGAGGCTATGTGTAGAGGCCACGGATGCGGCGACAACCTTTTGCTTACTGTGACCATGAATCACAAATAAGACAAACTTCCTGGTCTATGAAATGACCTTATTTCATTGCTTAGTAGAGATTAAAGAAATAGTGGTAGGCGATGCTACCTCTGGTATCTTGTAGAATTGTCTACCCACAATAATAATAACACTACAGGGTCTAGACTCATACACAACATGACACTTCCAAAATTATGGTTGTCCTAAAAGAACATCACAAACTTCAAGGGGAGAAATATCACACAATACCTCATATTTGAAATCCTTGATGTTGTAGGGAAGAAGACATTATTAGCTGGCACATAGATCTCTTTCTTGGTGAAGCCAGCTGATGGTGTAGGGTTGCGGGTGTGGTGTCATCGATAGGTCCAAGTGCTTGAAGACCTCTGTTGATATGAGTTTCTTTTGATTGTCGTTATCAATAATGAAATGAAGCAGAGCCCCCTTTACCCACATATGTGAGTGAAAGAGGCATTCCCCTTTCTCTAGTTCTTCTAGTTCTCTTGGCTGGACTTTGGTGGTAGCAATAGTGGCACTGGCTTCAGCATCGATAATTTTCTTACCTCCTTATTGATTTTATTTGGAGTCAGAATCAGCCTCGGACTTGAACACCTTCAGCTCGACCACAAGTGACTTATTGGAGAAACATTCTTCAGTTTTGTGCCAAGGTATTTTATGGTATTCACACCATTTTCCCATGTCCTTCTTTGTCTTTTCATTTCCCTTCTTGTGTTGTGGATTTGACTGGTTGTCTTGAGAGTGGACATATTTGCTCTATCCCTTTTTGTGTGGCTTGGGGCCTCCTTTTCCCTACTTCAGTTGTGATGAGTTTGCAAATGCAAACTCTTGCCTCTTCTACTTCAATTTCTTCTTGATCTTGACAACATATCTATAAGTCATACCCAATGAGGCGATGTCCAGAAACTCCATTTCTGTTTGAATGTATATATGCAAATAGTTGTGGTATTTGATCACCAGATGTCACTAAGAGTCTTTGATACCCAATTTTGTGCCCATGGTATGGAAAGTATTCGTGAAATATGGTACTCTTTGGTCTCTTTCTTGACACAGGGTGGGCCATCTAGTGTACTGGTCCTCACAGCTCCCAAAGGGGTAGTACTCTTCTTTAATGGAATCCCGGAAGGAATCCCATGTAGGGGAAACCACAAATATTATAGATTCCTCTATGGCCCTTTTCTCAGAGTAAGTATCCCATCATTCCTTAACATGAGGGACAACCTTGAGGAGTGGAAAAGTAATATTTTCCCTTTCAGAAAAATTGTGGACCATACCCTTCGAGCAGATTCAGCCATTTATCTACAACATCCGCATCTATTAGTCCTTCAAATAATGGAATATTAAAATTTACATGTACCTTGAAGGGGGTTGCATGGCTGCTTGATGAAGATGCTTCTCTTGTGGGTAGCCGCTAAAGGATTTGTGCAAATTTGTCCATCATTTCATTCATTTGTCACGCAAGGGCTTCCTCGAGCAATATTTTAAAAGGATATCCTTCTCCATCATATTTCTTTATGTTTCCCATGGGTTGTTTTCAATCTTAGCGCATCTGATATTGCAACGGCTTGATTGGTTCGAGTCCCAACTTCTTGTACCCAGATCTTGTCGGGGACATGCACGAAGAAAAATAAATGAAGAGGAGATCACTTTGATACCACTGATCCATATTTAGGAGAGAAATGAATTGATTAATAGACTGAATACAATAAACACATAGATATGAATAACAACATAGATATCTAGTGAACAATATCTTCTATTGAATAAATGAAATAGGTTGAAGTTGTAAAACTGCAGAACTAAAACACTTTCTCGAATGGTGGTAGCTATCCTTGAGAAGAGATGTGGCTTCTACATGCATCCATCTGAAAAGAATGATTACAATGAGGCTCCATATACCTTTTTAATATTACTCATGAATTCCAAAACCCTAGACATCCAAAATCCTAACCCTAGGAGATGAAACGCAAAAGGTTATGTGGGCCCCTATGGGTAAGTTGGTACCTCAACTTCTTGAGGTTGTAACATTTTCATACAACCTCCATTTTAGGCGCGTGATAGCTCGTTGGAAAGGTATTTTAGAGAACTACACATTATGTTTTCAATCTCTAACCATGCCTACATTTTGATTATGGTGAGCCAAAAAAACATTGTTTAGGGCCACAAAATGACCTTGGAAGTACAACAAGATCTGGTAACATGAAAACATACAAAATATGCCAGTTGGATTAGGTGGGAGGCCACCAATATCCACCTGGAAGATGTGTACAGATTCAGACATCCCTAGAAGTGTAGAACCCACAATTACAAAGAAGTCCAAAATAACGTGTTGAACTAAAAATTGTTAAGAGGAGCCAGTTGGAATAGGTGGGTGGTGACCAATATCCACTTGGATCAATAAGAAAAATGGAGTATCAACTTTAGTTTATATCATGAGTCTTGGATCAACGTTTGTCTTCTGGATATCATGCAGACGGTCAGTTCTAGTAGATTCCACAACAACGGTAGAATATGTGGCAGTTCCAAAAGCGACAAAGGAGATTGTGTGGCTCAAGAAAATAATTAAATATTTGCAGGAGAAACAAGTGAACTCTACTCTTCTTCTAGTTGATAATACTTTTGGAATCAAGTTGGAAAAGAATCCAAGATTCCATTATTGAACTAAGCACATCAACACAAAGTATGACCTGATTCAATATCATGTAGAGGCCAAGACTATTCACTTGCTACATTGTTCCACAAATGAGGAAATTGCAGGCATCTTCACCAAAGCGCTTGGAAGAGAAAAAATTGAGAATTTCATAATGATTCTTGGACTCACACACAACCCTTTGAATTAATGGGGGGAATGTTGGACATGTAGTCCCTCATGGATACTTTACTTGTAACATAAATGTAAATATGAATAGTCATAGATGATAGGAAGTGGCATACGTTAGGAGTAACAATGGTTGCATTGTTCATGTATTTATTGAGCTTATTGTTAATAGAATAATAATTCTTGGCCAATGTTTGGCCTGACACAAGACAATTGTAATTTTAACCTCGAAAATGAAAAAGTGTGCTACAAGAAGCACCACCTTCTGATTCAAGGGATGACTTTAGGGATTTTTCTAGCAACATTATGGATCATGGTTGCTAAATGTTGTAATTTTATCCCTGAAAAAAAGGGTGTCCCTAGTGACATGACATTTTGAAAAGAGGGTAAAAGAAACCACCAAATACGACCTCTAAGAAAACAAGGACTCTTGAGGGTTCTAATCAAGTTGGTGTTGGAAATAATGTTTTCATTGGTGTTGGAAATAGGGTTCTCGTCAAGAAGTTGAGCGATGGATGTTAGATGATATTTCAAACATGTATGAGGAGGATGTGATGAATTCATTATAGATATAAGCAATGCTAATATTAAAAAAGAAGGTCTCGTTAACCATAAAAAACAAAAATCGATAAAGGATTTATCCCACATTCATTGGGGAAATTGTGTTCAAAGGTTTTATAAAGAAAAGGTTTTATCAATCAGTTTGAATGAAAATGGGAAAGTCAAGGAAAATTGCATGTGAATTTAACGTTTTTCATGGATAACGATGGACCCAGAACCAGTTAAATCCTCACCATTCATCTCTGGAAATCATTGGCTAAGATCAAAGGACTGGGGCCCAATACCTAATAGGAAAACTCAGCCACATCAACTCCATGATAGTAGCCTCTTCAGTGCCACATATCCATACATATGAGTGCTACATCAAAGGGATTCCATGTCAATGCCATAAAAAGAAACTCTATAGATTCCACGTGCAGTGAAATCTAGTATACATGAAGAATAATTCCACGCAAAAACCACCTCATCTACAACATCAACACAATAGATCTCAAAAATGACTAAGTATCAAGACATCAAAGAGATAATGAAGTGGTAGAGAATCAAGAGTATGTGAATAAATGAGAGCAAACCCGCAGACCCTCGGTGAGATCGTCGAAAATTGGTTAAGTATGAGAAATTGGTTGGACAAAGATGTCTTGCAGACACGCGGTGAGATTTCAAAAAATTGACTAAGTGTAAAAAATAACTCGATCAGACGGAAATGTATCTGGAGCATGGTGAATAATTATCAAGATGTATTGCAAAGCATGGTGAGATCTAAAAAATCAACTAAGTATCAATACATCACAGAGGTAATGAAGCGGCGAAGAATCGAGAGTATGTGAAAAAATAACGAGGTTGGAACGAACCTATGGACCCTCCATGAGACTTCGAGAAATTTTCTAAGTATGGGTGCAAAGTGAGTGGGGTGGAACACAAAGGTGTATTTTGAAGGTTGCGGAATTTTGAACACATATTTCTTAGACCCGCGGACCCAAAGTCATACTTCGATGATTATCTAAGTATGGGTGCAAAGTGAGTGCAGTGGAAAACATAGGTTTATTCTAGGGACCACGAAAGT
The DNA here is from genome assembly GCA_032191745.1 of Picea mariana. Classification (NCBI taxonomy): domain Eukaryota; kingdom Viridiplantae; phylum Streptophyta; class Pinopsida; order Pinales; family Pinaceae; genus Picea; species Picea mariana. The sequence goes on along the minus strand of JASDQU010013772.1, from coordinate 150,193 downwards.
ATGTATAGAAGAAATAATCAAACCAATAAATTGATGACTAAGAATGAATCAGGGTCAAAACTGAACAATTGTTGAGTGAAAAGATCTATGTTATGTGTCTTGATGGGTAGAGACTCAGATCGATGACTAAGCTTCAATCTGAGATCTTATCAGACGATGGTTGTAAGTTGAAGACCTAATGGTCCTGATATGATAAAAAGATATCAACAGATGAGAATTGATAAAGAACCAAATCCAATGGGTGCTGAGCAATGAGGTCATTTTCATGTTGCATTAGATAAATAATAAGAAAAGATCAAGGGTCGAGATCAAATCAAGTTTAGACCGGTTGTTTAGTGTCAAGGTTTGTAACATGAATAGATAAAGGATTGTTGACATCCCCGGTTTTGAGAATATATAGAGCCAACCTAATGGACATATTTTATGTGGACAAATCCATGCAAGCAAGTACTATATAAATATCATTGGCCGATTTGTTTTTTTTGTGTGTGTAGGAAGTGTGTGAAGAGTGAAGAGAGTAGAGGAAGTGAGTGTGGATCATGTGAAGAGATGCTCTAAGGATATGAGTTTCAAGGATACCAGAGAACAAAAGGAAGATAAGGTAATCGTCTAAGGGTGGATGGGAGGTGAAAGGTCTAAAGAACTTATGAAATCAAGAATATTATGAAATGAAGGAATGTGGCGTGACAACAAAGAAAGAGCAACAATTTTATGCAAGTGAAGGTTTAATGGAAAGAGAATATTTGGCATTATTTATAGATTGAGGAGATTGGTGTCTCTAGTTGGTTGACTCCTACATATTGTTGAGTTCGTGCTCAACTAAGGGGATTGGTGTCTCCTGCAGGTTGGTTCCTGCAAATATAGTAGTTGTAGGTTCGTGCCTACAACCAAGTGTTGAGTTTTTTCTCGTCTAAGGGGATTGGTGTTTCCTGCAGGTTGGTTCGTGCAAACATTGTAACAATAGGTTGGTTCCTACATGATTATATAAAATAATTGTTTTATGGTTTTCTCCCATTTGGGTTTAGATGTTAAATCTTGGTGTACTATGGATTGTGTGGTTGTATTGTTATCTTTAATTGGCATAGTTGGTAAAGTAACATAAATCTTGTAAGAAAATAAAAAGTAGTCATATACTGATTCACCCCCCTCTCAATACAAGTGTGCCAACAGTTGGTAACTATGATATTTTTATAATGATTTATAAACTAAATTACACAATGAAATTGACCTATTATCATCAAATGTTTCTAGGTCATTCTTCTTAGGAATCAATTCTATGAATGTTGCATTCAAAGACCCTAAGGATTTCTTTGGATTTCTTGATTCTTATATGACTCTTAACAACTCTTCCTCCAAAAACTTATAGAATCCTAGGTAAAATTCACCTATGCATCCATCCATGTTTGGACTCTTACAATTTTTAAATTAATGTAAAATTTATTTTGAGACATCCTTTGGTACTTCCACATATAAATCCTCATTCAATTCATCATCAATCAACCTTGGGAATAAGTAAGCCACTTTTACTATATTTCCTATGTTGGACCTTAGAGGTTATTGACAAGGGATTTTGAAACGATTTACTCTTTCTTCTATAATGTCCATGAATTATCTAACCTTAGATTCTTCCTTCTTCCTTATCTCCTAGATGATATTTATATTATTCTTTTGTTTTGCATAATTTTGGGTTAATTTGTATTTTCATAGTCTTCTACCAACCAGATAGCCCTACTTTTCAACTTCCAATCTACTTCGTTTTGTTCCAACAACTTCCTTTTTACTCTTAATAGCAACTTTTATTTATATTTTTCTTGATTTGTAAAAATTCCTCCCTTATATTTTCAAACATTAGTTTGATTTCTTCTTCTACTTCTAACAACTCTTGTTGGGCATTCTATGCTTTTAACTTTGCCCATTTGTCCACTTCTTTCTTAAATTTTTCAAGTTTTTCGTAAACTGAAACATAGTTGAATTTCCTGATTTTGGTAAAATTTTCTTCTAATTTTGAAGGACTCGGCTCCTAAAACATTCTTCATTTAACCAAGAGTGATTAAATGTAGAAGGAATAGGAATTTTATAATCTTCTTTTTCGATCTAAAGAAAAACTAGGTAGATGATATGAGGAACCTCCTTCAATTACCCATTTATTTAGTCTATTTTCTTCTTCTAGAATCTTTTCTTCTACCAACAATCTACCCAAACATTTTGAGACCCCATTGTTATGAATTCTATAATTTATCCATGTTGGAACCAACTTTGACGGTTTCCGATCACAAGGCCCTAGATCCTCAAAAAATTTTGAAAAATATTTTTCCAATGAAATTTATCTAGCTCATTCCCCCCATACTTATCATTCCTTCAATGTAAAATTTAGATCTCCTTCAACTATGACATTGTGATTTATAAAAGTAAAGACTTCTCCTAATTCCTTTGAATTGAGATCAGTCTAGATACAAGCATTTAAAAATAATATTTTACGAGTTCCATTAAATCCTTCCAAATTTTCACATTGCATCTTGATCTTCCATTAAAATATACAAACTGAAGGGTGATTGTTTTAAGCATGAAGAGATAACAACTTCTAGTTTGGATCCCTCACACATTGTTTCTTGAATCATTATTGCATTGGGATTATAAGTTTTAAATAGTCTTTTGAGGCCTATATTTTTATGGGCATGCCCTACCCCTCTCTCATTTAAGGAAATGATTATCATGGGTTAACCATGTTATAGGTTTTCCCTTCTCTAAGGGTCCCCTTGATGGTCATTTTTTTTTCTTATTTTACCTCTCTTATGGATTTCTTTTTTTTCTAGAGACAAGTAGAATTTTCTACGAACCACTAATGATTGAACAGGGTCTATGGCTAGTCCTCCTTCTATTCCTATCTCTTCTTTCTAATAGGAATTCTTTCTAGGTATGATTTTTTATTTGGATACTTTCGTTCCTTCTACTTCATGGGATGTACAACTAACTAGGGAGGTATCTTGAGAGTTTAATACCCCTTTGTCTACTTGGAATAAACCCTTGCCATTAACTTCCGACTCAAATATATTACTAGGGACCTCCCTTTGATATGTATTACCCAATTTAGTGGCTAAATGGGAGTTCTAGGAATGGGAATTCATCAACAAATTTTCTTCTGAAGGATTTTTCTTTGCAAATGACATATCATTGGGAGAAGGGGAGTTTTCATTCTTACCTTTTCTGATGAGATCATTGAAACTACTACTTTAGTCCTTGATAACAAATATTCAAATTTTCCCTTGAGTCAATCCTTAATATGTATCTTCCAATTTCCCTCATTTCCACCCATGGCCAACTTTTCCTTATCCTATTCTCCATTTCCTTACTCCTTGATGATGATCAAATGACTCTCAACTTCCTTCTTTTTGGTTATGAACTCCCAATTTTTTACAAAATCCACTGCTACCTTTTCTCCTTTTTATATAAGGGTTTGGGCATGATTCTTATACATGCCAACTTGTAGCATGAAATATTAAGAATTTGAATGGGACTTTCCAATAGTCTAGGACTTGTGAAAATTTCCACTTGCCTCGTCTCATCTCCATTTCTTCTAGAACCCCTTCTAAACAATCAATCTCCACCAATTTTTATATCACCTTCCTATCCATCTTAGAGTCTGAATCTTCCTCCAAATCCATGAATTTTCATATTCCATCCCCAAAGCCTTCAACATGGCTTCACTCCATAATTCCATATATCATCTTGGCAATTTCACCGAAATAGGCTACAAGTGCATGGATTATTTTACAAGGTCAAAACCCAAACTCTATCTTCTTTGGTTCAAAAAATAAGGGGCCTAGAACCACCTCCATGATAGGACCTTCTCCACATGACCCTCATCTCAGAACTCAAAAGAAATTCATCCCCGTATGAGAATGGGAAATTTTGACAAATACCCTAACATTCAAAACTAGGATTTCTCAATTCATAAGTGTAGGGATATTTTTTTATGCTTGCTTCCCCATAAAAAATATATATAGTGTTTGTTCCATTAAGTTTATAATATCTCACCTACATACATATTTTCCTAACATCAGACTTACCTTTTCCTTCCTATATCTAATGCACTTATGTTTCCTTTTCTTTTCAAACCACTAGGATTGAACAAATCCTCCTTCCTTGAATTCCTTTTGACATTTCCTCTTAACTACTCTTCTTTTTTTAATGCTCCAAACTCTTTCCCATGCTCGTTTCCTTGTCCATCCATTAGCCAAAATCCATCACTCTAAACCTCTTTCAATTACACATAGTTCTGGAAGGATCTACCTACTCCTACCACTGGTCATAGTAAAGGATCCCCCACCTCGAGGAATTTAGAATTTACTATATATTTGACAACCTATGTTGTCTCTTGTTTAGAGCAAATCTCTATGACATCATCATTTGTCCATTCACCTTGTTCATTGTAAAATCTTAGTACCTTCTACATTTTTTTCTCTTCGCTCACCTCATTTCATGATCCTAAGTTTCTAGGTAAGTTAAAGACCTCCCCTGTACCCTTGGCGATCTCCTTACCATTGGTCCTAGCCACTTTCCAAATATCTATTGACCTTATCATTGCCTCCTCTCCATCTTCTGAATAGTCTACTGATTCTTCTTCCATGCTCTCCATTATCCCTCAACTACTTGTGAATTTGAATTTCTATGGTTATTCCTTTTTTACTCTTCATCTACCTCATTTCATGATTCCAAGTTTCTAGGTAAGTGAAAGACCTCCCCTAGACTCTTGGCAATCTCCTTGCCATAATCCCTAGCCACTTTCAAAATATCTATTGACCTTATAATTACCTTCTCTCCATCTTTAGAATAGTCTACTAATTCTTCCTCCATGCTTTCTATTATCCCTCAACTCCTTGTGAATTTGATTTTCTATGGTTATTTCCTACCTATTTTACTCTTTTTCCACCTCATTTCATGATTCTAAGTTTCTAGGAAAGTCAAAGACCTCCGCTAGAACCTTGGTGATCTCTTAGCCATCATCCCTAGCCATTTCCGAAATATCTATTGACCTTATAATTATCCCCTCTCCATCTTCATAATAGTCTACTAATTCTTCCTCCATGCTCTCCATTATCCCTCAACTCCTCATGAATTTGATTTTATATGGTTGTTTCCTACCTTTTTTACTCTTCCTCCACCTCATTTCATGATTCTAAGTTTCGTGGTTACTCAAATACCCCCCCTGACCCTTGGTGATCTCCTTGCCATCAACCCTAGCCACTTTCCAAATATTTATTGACCTTAGAATTGCCTCCTCTCCATCTTCATAATAGTCTATTAATTCTTCCTCCATGCTCTCCATTATCTCTCAACTCCTTGTGAATTTGATTTTATATGGCTATTTCCTACCTTTTTTACTCTTCCTCCACCTCATTTCACGATTCTAAGTTTCTAGGTTAGTCAAAGACCTTCCCTAGACACCTGGTGATCTCCCCGCCATCAACACTAGCCACTTTCCAAACATTTTTTTTGACCTTAGAATTTTCTCTCTCCATCTTCATAATAGTCTACTAATTATTGCTCCATGCTCTCTATTATCTCTCAACTCCTATTGAATGTGATTTTATGTGACTATTTCCTTATATACATATATAGTGTGTGGCTATTTCCATATATACATATATATAGTATCAAAGGATAATTTGGATGGTTCAACCTTTTTTTAAGTAAGGATTAAGGATTAATATTCAATGAGGTCATAGTATCCATTTTCATCGAGTCTTACAGGATTATTGACATAAACATACCACCCTCCATCTAGGAAAAATGAGAGAAATTCACATAGTGCAAAGGTAACGACTTCTTCACTTTGAAGACTCAAGTTCATGAGTGTGAAAGGAAATACAACATTTAAATATGAAACAATGAGATTTAAATATGAAACAATGAGATGAATTATTTAAAAATAAATAAAAAATAAAAAAAATTAATATAATTTAATTTAATCTTAAAATTTTGTCATTTTAAATAAATTTATTAAATATAAAGTTTTCACAATAAACTAAAATTATAATAAAAATTAGGAAATTCCTAATTATAATAATAATAAAGTTGGTTATATAAAAATATATTAAAATTAATTATTTATTTTCATATTATGTTTTTAAATTTAATAAAATCTAAAATTAATTTTATATTTTTAAATTTAATAAAATCTAAAATTAAAATAAATTTATAACAGGCATAATTCAAATATTAACCAACATGAATAAATGCAATAATTGAAATAAGAC
>JASDQU010013772.1:119145-134864 GCA_032191745.1 Picea mariana | reverse complement strand
ATTTTCTCAGTTTCATTTTTTGAAAAGGGATGACAATTAGGGTGAACATTAGGAGGAATACTGCCCGATATTAAAGGAATCGAATAGTCATTGTTTTCGTGGGAGGAGGGAATGCCATGGGAAGTTTGGAAAAAAATGTGATGGAAGGATCCAGGTGGATATTGGTGGCCACCCACCTATTCCAACTGGCTCCTCTTGATAGTTTTTAGTTCAGCATGTTCTTCTGTAATTCTTTGTAATTGTGGGTTCTACACTTTTGACATTGTCTGAAGCCCTACACAACTTCTAGGTGGATATTGGTGGCTGCCCACCTAATCCAGCTGGATTATTATGGAACTTTTCATGTCAGTACATCTTTATGTACTTCCATGGCTATTTTGGGGCCCTAAACAGTGTTTTTCTTTCTTTCCATAGTCAAACTATAGACATAGTTAGAGTTTGATGACAAAATGTGTATTTATCAAAAATACCTTTCCAACGGGCTATCATGCACCTAAATTGGAGGTCATATGCAAAAGTTACGACCTTGGTAAGTTGAGGTACCAACTTACCCATTGCGGCCCACATAACTTTTGGCGTTTCATCTCCTAGGGTTAGGTTTCTGGATGGATAGGGTTTTTTCATTCAGGAGTAATGTCAAAAAGGCCTCTAGAGTCTCATTGTAATCATTCTGCTCAGACGAATGCGTGTATCAGCCACATCTCTTCTCAGAGATAGCTACCACCATTCAAGAAAGTTGTTTTCAATTCTGCAGTTTTATAGTTTCATCCTATTTTATTTATTCAATATAAGTTATTGTTCACTGGATATTTGTAGTTGTTATTTGTATCTCTGTGTTATTGTATTCATTCTGTTATTCCTTTCGTTCCTCTCATAAATCTAGATCAGTGGTATCAGAACCGTCTGCTCTTCATTTATTTTTCTTTGTGCATTTCCTCGAAAATATATGCATACAAGAAGTTTGGACTCGAACCAGTCAATCCTGTGTAAGATCGGCCATGCCGAGCCTAGTGAAAACCCATGGGGAATGAGAAGAAAGATGATGGAGCAGGAGATCCTTTTAAATTGTTGCTCAAGGAACACCTTGTGCGAAAAAGGAATGAAATGATGGACAACTTTGCACATATCTTTCAGTGGCTGCCACAAGAAATGCATCTTCGTCAAGTGGCCATGAAACCCCCTTCAAGGAATTTTGATATTCCATTATTTGAAGGACTTATAGATTCAAATTCTATAGATAAATGGATGAATCTACTCGAAGGGTATTTTTTGGTCCACAATTTTTTCAACAAGGAAAATATTACTTTTTCACTCCTAAAGTCCATCCCCTATGTTAAGGACTGGTGGGAAACTTACTCTAACAAAAGGGCCATAAAGGAATCTACAATATTTGTGGTCRCCCCCACATGGGATTCCTTCAGGGATTCCATTAAATAACAATACCACCCTGTTGGAAGCTATCAGGAACAATACACAAGATGAAGCACATTGCGTCGGGAAAGGGACCAGACGATACCAGATTTCACCAATATTTTCCATACCTTGCTCACCAAATTGGGTATTAAAGACTCCGAACGAAATCTAGTACTCAAATATCGCAATTTTGTGCATATATACATTCAAATAGAAATGGAGTTTTTGGACATCGCATCATTAGGTGCAGATTATAGATATGATGTCAAGATTGAGAAAAAATTTAAGAAGAAGAGGCGAGAGTTTGGATATAAAAAATCCTCATAGCCAAAGCAGGAAAAAGGCAGCCCAAACCCACAAAATAAGGGACAGAAAAAATATATCCACTCTCAGGTCAACTAGTCCAATCTGCAACCCAAGAAAGGTAATGAGAAGTCAGAGAAGGACATGGGAAAATGGTGTGAATATCATAGAATCCCTTGGCACAACACCGAAGAATGTCGCTCCAAGTAGTCACTGGTGGGTGAGCTAAAATATTCTGAGTCAGAGGAAGATTCTAACTTTGAATCAAATATAGAAAGTGGGAAGCAGATCATCGATGTTGAACCCAGTGCCATTGTCTCTACCACCAAAGTCCAACCAATAAAACCAGACGATGGGGAATGCCTCTTTCACTCACAAATGTGCATAAAGGGGACTCTGCTACATTTCATTATTGACAGTGACAGTCAGAAGAACCTAATTTCAGCAGAGTTCGTCAAACAATCAGACCTACGATAACACCACACCTGCATCCCTACACCATCTATTGGCTTCGCCAATCACAATATCTCCACGTCAGCCAACAATGTCGTCTTCCCTACAACATCCATCCCTTCAAAGAGGAGGTATTGTGTGATATTTCTCCCCTTGAAGTTTGTGATGTTCTTTTAGGCCAGCCATATTTGTGGAAGTGACATGATGTGTATGAGTCTAGACCCCGCASTGTTATTATTACTTTGGGTAGACAATGTTACATGATACCATAGGTAGCGTCATCTACTAYTATTTCTTTAATCTCTRCTAAGCAATGAAGTAAGGTYATTTCACARACYGGGAAGTTCGTCTTCTTTGTGATACCTACTCACAGTAAGCAGAAGGTCGTGGCCACATCTGTGACCTCTACACACAGCCTCTCTTTGCAGAAAAATTAAGTGGATGAGATCGTGGAAGAGTACAGAGACATATTCTCCTCACCCACCAGGTACCTACGCATTGCCAAGTCAAGCATCCAATTGAGCCAACCCCCGGTGCACTGTTTCCTAATGGACCAGTATATCATTTCTCGCTGATTGAAAATGACGAAATCAAGTGCCAGATCCAAGAGATGCTTCAAAAGGGGAACATCTGACCTAGCTCCACCCCTTGCGGAAGCCCAATTATGCTCGTGCAAAAGAAAGATGGGACCTGGCGGCTCTGCATTGATTACAAATCATTAAAAAAATCACAGTTAGGAACTCATACCCAATTCCCCAAATTGATGAAATTATTGACCAACTCAAGGGGGAAAAGTTCTTCAGCAAGATTGACCTAAAGTATGTCTACCACCAAGTTCCCATTGAACCAATTAATGTATGGAAGATAGCTTTCAAATCTAAAGAAGGTCTCTTCGAATGGTTGGTCATAGCCTTTGGCTTAACAAATGCACCAACAACTTTCATGAGATTGATGGATGATGTTTTGAGATCCTTCACCAACTCTTTTGTGGTAGTATATCCAGATGACATCCTCATATTTAGTAGAACTTGGGAGGAGCACATGCAAAATATTCAACAGTTTTTGGGCACACTACGGCAACACAATCTATATGCCAACTTGGAAAAATGCTCCCTTGGCATGAATAGGGTCCAATACTTTCGCTACATTGTTGATGAGAATGGAGTACATGTGGATCCGACTAAGATCCAAGTCATTCATGACTGGCCAGCCCCAACCACACTAACCTAACTTCAGAGCTTCTTGGAACTTTCCAAATTCTACCGAAGGTTCATGTTGAGATTCTCCCATATTGCATGGGCTCTCAGCTAAGTAACCAAGGGCGGTGGAAAGGCAAATTTCACATGGGGGCAGGAACAACAATAAGCATTTGATGATCTGAATCAATTCTTGTGCTCAACTATAGTACTCTCAACTGATCTGTAACAACTATTTGATATTGAGACTAATGCCTTTGACTATGTTGTAGGCATAGTTTTCATTCAGCATGGTCATTCAGTAGCATACCATAGTGAGACACTCTTAGATACTATCTAGAAATACTCTACCCATGAAAAAGAAATGTATTCCATTGTGCAAGCTTGTCATCAATGGAAACATTACATTCTCGAAAAGGAGACAATCATCCATAGTGATCACAAGCCTATGCAGTTCATACAGACACAACGAAAGTTGGAGAATGAACGCCATCAAAAGTGGTCCACATAACTACAATAGTTCCATCTCAACATAAACTATAAAAAGGGGAGAAAAAATTGTGTCATTGACTGCCTCAGTCGCCCTCCCATTGTTGCATTGACCACAATGCTCCTTTCCTATGGGCATGAGGCATATGAGTGGCCCCAACTTTATCAGTGTTACCCTGACTTCGCCACCACCTATTATATCTTGGGTACATGAGAGAATGTCATCGATTTTCACATCCAGGATGGATTCTTACGCCATCTGGGCCACCTCTGTGTTCCCACAAGTGAGAGTGAAAATTTGATTTGACAGGCTCAATACAGTCAGATGGGAAGACATTTTGACATGGAAAAAACCACAGTTGTTCTACAGAAACATTTTTATTTTCCAAAACTTTGACATAACGTCAACAAGTATATCATATCTTGCATTGCATGTGTCATTGCCAAGCCATCCATCAAGAATTAATTCTTATACACCTCTCTTCCTACTCCTGAGAGGCCTGACATTTGATCCATGTCTGACATTTGATCCACCAAGCACATAAATGATTTTTTATTTGTGGTGGTTGATCGGTTTTCAAATATGGACATTATCACAACCTACAAGAAGAGCATCACAGCGAAAGATAATGTCAATCTCTTCTTCAAATGGGTGTGGGTCCATTTTGGGATACCACAGACCATCACCTCATATCGAGACAACATGTTCCTCAACACATTTTGGTCAAGTCTCTAGTCACTCTTGGACACCAAGCTCACTAAATACACTGCTTTCCACCCCAAAACCGATGGCTAGAAAGAGGTCGTCAATCGGATGATTGTGCACATCTTGCACATGTACAAATCTAAGCATCTGCGTGCATGGGATGGGAGTCTTCCCTATTTTCATCACATCTACAAAATGGTTCTCCATAGCTCCATCGGACATAGCCTATTTCAGGTGGGGTTGGGATTCCAACCCTTGGTTCCCATTGATGTTGCACTACCTCTTGCAACCACATAGGCAAAATCTTCCCATGTTCATTCTGAGGCTGAAAAAATGACCAGATTCATTGAGAGGATTCAACACACCCTCCAAAAAGTCCATGTGATTTTACAAAAAAACAATGCTAGGTACAAGCATCGCTATTATCACCACTGGGTATCACACTAGTTTCAAGTGGGAGACAAGGTCTATTTATATTTGAATAAAGAGTGCATTACAGGGCCCCATCAGAATCTCCACCCACTTCTCTATAGAAATTACACTATCACCAAGGTTGTGGGTAGCAATGCTTTTGATCTCAACACTCCATACTTCCTTGGCTTTCACCCAGTGTTCAATGTGAACCTCCTTCAGCCATGTTTTACACCATTATTGGACACCTCATAGATCGTAGAACAATTGACACCAACAAAGCTCAAATCTGACTACATGGAATAGGAATCCACTGATCAGATAGTAGACAAATAGGTCAAGGACACTCGCCAACAAAGGATCCAACTTTATCAGGTTGTTAAGGTAGGGAAACTCCTACACCAAGGAAAGTGGCTCACCTGGGACCAAATTCAATAGAATTTTGCTCACCTAATGGGGGAACTCAATGTAATGGAGACCATTTCTTCCTAAGGGGGGAGGACTGATACAGGTGGATATTGGTGGCCACCCACCTATTCCAACTAGCTCCTCTTGACAATTTTTAGTTCAACACATTCATTTATAATTCTTTGTAATCATGGGTTCTACATTTTTGGGGTTGTCTGAAGCCCTACACAGCTTCCAGGTGGAGATTGGTGGCCTCCCACCTAATCCAAATGTCTTATTTTGTAAGTTTTCATGTCAGTACATCTTTATGTACTTCCAGGGTTTTTTTGGGGCCCTAAAAAGCATTTTTTTGGCTTGCCACAGTCAAACTATAGACAAAGTCAAAGTTTGACAGCATAATGTGTAGTTCTAGAAAATACCTTTCCAACAAGCTATCACATGCCTAAAATGGAGGTCGTATGCAAAATTTATGACCCCAAGAAGTTGAGGTACCAACTTACCCATCGTGTCCCACATAAATTTTGACGTTTCATCTCCTAGGGTTAGGTTTTTGGATGTCTAGGGTTTTAGCATTCATGAGTAATGTTAAAAAGGGATCTAGAGCCTCATTGTAATCATTATGCTAAGACAGATGCGCGTAGAAGCCACATCTCTTCTTAGAGATAACTACCACCATTCGAGCAAGTTGTTTTTCAGTTCTGCAATTTTACAGTTTCAGCCTATTTTATTTATTCAATAGAAGTTATTGTTCACTGAATATTTGTTGGTGTTCTCTGTATATCTATGTTATGGTATTCAGTCTGCTATTCCTTTCATTCCACTCATAAATTCATATCTGGATAGCTTGAAGGTCGAGGTGTATCAAGGATTTCTCAACTGCTTGAATCAAATGGAGTTGGGAAATGATGCCAGAATGACCTTTTTGGAGTAACATTTCCATGCGGTGGGAACTGATGATATCCAAAGAACCTTTTGTAATGCCTTAGAATTTATGCTATTATCTATCATATTGGAATTGCATGGTTAAATCCTTAAAATCAATGGTTATGGGGCCAAGAGTGCATAACCATTCAACACCAAGCACAATGTCACAACCACCCATGTCAATAGAAAAAATGTGATATTTCAAGTTATACTAACCAAATTGCAGGTGCACATTTTAACAATTCCCCCCACATTTCATGGAACCACCATTAGCAATCATGATTTGAAAATGTTTGAAAACATGGATATAGCAATTGATTTCTTGAGCAAGGTGGCGGTGAATGAAATTATGAGTTTTTTCCACTGTCAACTAGGATGATGAATTTCATTTTCTTAATGTAACCAATTAATTTGAGGGTTTGGGGAGTAGAAAAACCAATGAGAGAATTCAATGAAATCAATAGTTCAACTTTTGGAGGATCAGAGAGTGAAAAAAAATTCTATGTTTGGGGTAGCTCTTCTTTAGGAAAAACCTCAACATCTTCATTAGAAACATCCTTTGAAATGGACATAAAAAAATTTCATTCTTTACACTTGTTCTCTGGAAAGTATTTATAATCACAATTATAGTAGATACCCTTGAGTTGGTTTTCATCCATTTCCTCCCGTGTTAATTTTGGTACCTTGAGAGGAGTGGCATGAGGGGCAGAGATGGTTGGTTTAGGGCGGGGAACAAAAGTGGGTTTTCTACTTTGGGCCAATATGACATGTTTTTCCTCCTTTGGAACATTTTTTTGCGTCCAACCAAGTATGGGGGTGATCCATTATGGCCTGAGATTATATTTTATTTTTGAGGCCACTAATAAATCATTCTCAGATAAAAGCACATGACATGCCCTCTATTCAAAATTCCAAGTGCTCAAAGGAAATAATAAAATATTCCACTATTCTAGATTGTTTTCAACTTGGTCAAATGTCCTAAATGGTAGGTTTCCATGTCAAAGCGTTTATATAGCTCATCAACAAACTATGGCCAAGCAACATAGCCTTGACATGCATTTCAACATCATTACCACCATTTCCATAATTTTGTATCCATATAGAGAATTATGTAACGAATCTTGGTTAACTCATCAATAATTCCATGTAGGGAGAAATAATGTTCCATATGAGTGACACAGATTGTTGGATCCGAGCCATCAAATTTGTTCACCTCAACTATGGAAAGATGGGGGTTGATGCAAGAGCATCTTCTACAAGAATATAGTATTTGACCTCTAAGGTCTTAGGAACTTTATGAGAGGAAGTTGGTTTCCTCATTGTAATTGTTTTTAATAATTTTGTAGTAGTCTAGGGTGTTTGAGAAGAAGAAAGTTTTTCCACAAATGTAATAGGAAGTGGAAGAGTTAGATAAATTAGGAATTATTTTTGGATCAGATCCTATCTTTTAGGATCATAATCAGTTTATTCTAAGATAATTAAAGTCTTTGTGTAATTTTAGTCGGATTCGATCCTATCTCTGTGGATTGGATTAACCTGGTCCCTATCATATTAAAGGTTTGATAGAAGAAACTAGAGTGTGGTGTGGTGTGAGTGTGTGAAAGTTTGTAGATATCGAATAGATCAAGAAGAAATTGGGCCTTCTTTTTGTATTATTATTTCTTCAATCATTTCAATAAAAGACAATTGTGGAAATTCTATTATTGTGTATATTTTGGATTGAGTTCATACATGTTAAAGAATCAACGACAATTTGTTTGGTGACTGCACGTGAAAGGATCTCATGCATATGGGTTACATATCTAAACCAAAACCCTATCAAATCCCTCTGTTCTTATGTTTTGAGGAGTGAACAGTCAGGATTAAATCAAGGAAATTAAATTGATGGCCCACAACATTGCGGGCATCACACATTAGCATTTTATAATTTCTTGGTCTTGGAATAGGCCTAAAATTAAGAAGTTTGACACACGTGGAGTAAATAGAATGAAGAGGAGGATAATTTTAAGGTGGATAATGATCCACCGTCGATCACAATAGGATCGATGGTGATATTGTTTAAAACTGCGTCGCCAAAATATTAAAGGGGACCCACAAGCTTAAGATATGATCATTGATCGGGAGTGTAGATCGATGGTGTGGAGTTAGCATGTATCAACAAAGTATAAAAGTGTTAACATAAGGAGGTTCAAGACCCTATGGTATGGTGGCCCAAAACACATGGAATTCATTTACTCATCCACGTGGTTCCACAGACAGTTGCAGTGTGGCCCATAGAGAAACCCCTTTATAAGAATTGGACAGTTGACATTAAATCATCACATCCGATGATCGACAACTCTCATCACAATGGACCATGAACATAGGAGGTTTTAAGGTGTGGAGGTTGTAAAAATTCCCGACGTCGATTTATGTGATGCTGACGTCAGGTTACACAATTTGTATTGAAAACCATCAATGATCCAAAAAAGTCTTGATATCTAGATCAATGACCCAAATTGATCGCATACCTCTGTGCATAAGCTATTGGTTCTTATCACATGGTTATATTATAAAGAATTTCACCAGCTTAATTGAAGCCCTCGGTTCCAATGTATGGTCGCATAGCTAAAGGAAAAGAACTAAGTGTATGACAAAGGTAAATTTTGAATTTTCTTCTAATTTGAAATCCTATTCAATTAACGAATTTTGTAGAACAATTGGAGTTCTAAGATAGAGAACTAGTCTGGATTGGTCATCAGTTTGGTATCATGGCACATAGCATCTAGGAAAGAATAATTGAATATGGCCTTTATAATACAAGAAGGAAGAGGTTGAGGTCGAGGAACACTAGTTGCAAATGTTGAATTCATTGAAGAAACGAGAAGTCTCTAGGGATTATTGGAGGAAATGTAATTTTCTCAATAAATAGGTGTTGACTTGGGAGATATCAGAGAAGAAGAAGAAGTTATAGAATCTTAAGAGAGATCAGAGCCTAAAGAGGAAGGTGTTGAAGAAAAAATAACTAGAGCTATCATGGGAGTTATCTCTAGACCAATAATGGAGGTGCCACTGTATGAAGGAAACCTGAATGTAGATGAATTGATGGACTAGATCAATACTTTGGAAAAGTACTTTGAATATTAAAATGTACCTATTATCACCAAAAAAATTCTCATACAAACACATAAAATGGATGAAGAAATAGTTGGCACAAGTACAACATTCAACCAATAATCACAGGAGGATCACAAGCAAGATTGGCCAGATAGTCACAAAACTATGAAAAATATATCCTGAATTTCCGAAGATATTTAACAAAGACAACACGTGCACATTCACAAGGGATAACACAATATACAACATGCGTAGTATGTGGTTTGTGAAATTGTTAATCATAAAACCTGCGTAGATGCAGAAATGGCGCATTGATGATTTCTGTCGGGCCTCAACCACTTCTAGGATTAAGTAGATCTCGACCATACCCCAAAATCTCCCTAAAATTATGCCTTGGAATCACTGAAAGGATGGGAGGTACCTTCAAAGGCATCCCAATTCACATTGGAAACTAGTTGTGAAATATCTAGCAATCCTCCTATAAATAGAGGATCATTGTATGAAAAAAAGAGAAGCAATTTGAGTATTGTTATGTTTTCCAATTTTCCTTTGAGAAGCCATCTTTCTCCTAGAACTCTTTGAGCATTCATATCAAGTGTTGTGCCTCTCTCCTCTTGAGAAGTTCAACAATCAATTCTTCACCATTGTATTTTCATTTTCATCCATTGTTAGAAGATAGAAAGTTTTGTATTTGGGGACTCAAGATCCTTCCCAAGGAGGAAGAGGGGACTCATAAGTTCCCATATTACTCCTAGGTGTTATCAATTCAAATATCAGACTCATTTGGTATTTATTCCTTGTGTCTCCTTCATGCATCAATTTTAGTTGTTACATGCTTAGTTTAGTTTTATTTCTTTGTTCTTTCTTTTCTTTTTTCTATTCATTTGAGCCACTAATCAACTAGAAAATTGTTGTGTTGTCTTTCTATCCTAACTAGATAGTTAAGGGACCTCTTTTTTCTCACCCAAGTGGAAAACATAACCTAACAAATCGGCGAATCCACTGGGTAGTTGGATCAAAATCCTCCCCAATTAGGCTATGAGAGCTTTATTTCTCACTCATTTGTGTTTGCAGGGATCAAAAGTGGCCTAGTCCAACCCTCAAATGCAGTAATTGGGCCTCTTATCAAGATAAACCAATTTAAATTTCAGTCCCTCCATTTCTCTGCGTGTGTGCAAATTCGGGAAAAATAGACGCATTGATTGTGCATAAATACGTGGATTTTATATTGAAAAGTCCGCAAACACTATGTGATTTCCAGGCCTAAACTCACGAGGATCCACATGACTTTCGAACTAGTACCCGTGCGGATTTGCACGACTGTGCAAAAAAAAAAATCAGTAGCTTAAATTTATCTTATTCAGTATCTAAAAGCCATAAAAAGAATACTTAGGATTATTTTATGTGTAGATAATTAGCTAAAATAGGAACTTAAAGTGGTAAAAAGAACCATAATGTCTTTCCTTTTTGTTGCCACATGGATGTCCTATTATATCATTTGAACTCTTGAGTTAAGTTTTTACTTTTACAAATCATCAACTAATCGAGACTAGGAGACTATTTTTCCAATATTGGAGTATTATGTTTCCTCGCACCTTTGTGTGATATTGGAAATTAGAAAAAGAGATTTCATAATAAATCTCCATCTTCCTTCAAAATCAATCATTTTAGGAGAGACCAATACCTCTTAGTTTTCTCATTTTTTGCAACTAAATCGTCATTTTAGAAGAGGCCAATACCTCTTAGTTTTCATCTTTTGCAACTAAATCAATCATTTTAGGAGAGGCCAATACCTCTTACTTTTCTTTTTAAAACATAATCTAAAAAGGTTTGTAAGGGCCCATACATGCCCATATGTGCACAAACTTAGGATAGTTTCAAATTTCTAGAGAAAACAACCTAGAAAGTTTAAGGATTTTGTAAGGGCCCACACATTCCCACATGCATACAATCTAATCTAGTTTAAAGATTTCTTAGATTAGATAACATTCTATGGAGATTAAAATATAAAAAGTAAGGACCTACATGTTCACCATGCTAGTTACATAGGGATTTTCAATTTCAGCAAGGATTGTTTATCAAATATAGTAAGTTAGATGTAAGCAATAGTTGTAAAGGACCAAGCAATGTCCAGATGAAAAAACAATTCTCACTTAACTTATTAAAATTCATCACTCACCATCAATTCTTCCACACAACACATATTACAAATGTTTTTTATTAGATACTTGAAACAATAGTATGCTCTTCTCCCCATGCTCATAAGTGATCTGGGAGGATCAAAAGGGATTCATTTGTTTAGTAAAAATATTTTTTTGCACACCAATTTAATCAACTAGGTTGGCCCATGAATCCAAATTCACAGGCCACTTTTGCATCCTAAAAGAAACCACAATCAACACATTTTATAACCTCCATAGGAGGAACACCAAAATAAAAATATAGTCTAAGTTATGGTTTTGGGGATAGGTATCCAAATAACTCCCCATTATCCTTTTCTCATTGAAACTTAGAAAGTTTTGAAATAAGGTACTAAAATCCTCCTAATCAAGCATTCCTACACCATAAGGCAGGGAGACACTTGTGAAGGTTCGAAGGACAAGGTCAATTTTTTCTATGCATGCCTCCTTGGGTCACCCAACCCTTGGAAAACATCTAGCCTATGACCAATTTCTGAGGTCAAAAATCTAAATTCCATGCTTGATCAAGGAAAATTAGTGGCCAATTCTAGGTTTTATCTACCCAGAAGGTGGTTGTGGGATGCAATCACACCTTAATAATATTTTGAATGATTATTGGGAAATATCACCAGACCTTTCAGGATATGCACCCTTCACCCCTTATTATAACTGATTATTCATACCTTCACTAGCTCCTCTTCCAGTGGATTCATGCCCCACTGTGAAGTGATTTTGGAAGGCCCAGTGCTTTTTGAGAGGAAGGACAACATTTCTATTAGGACACATGAATTTTATTTTATTCCTCCACATGGATAAAACCCCAAACCATCTTACATTGTTACTTGTTTATGTATGATTACAATTGATTGATCACATATAGCTTTCAAAGCATTGGTGAGATAGTCCACATTTATGAAGCACTTGTTCATTTATTCTTCTCACTACCACTTGCACAAATACACATATAGTCTAGAACCATATGGGAACCACAACATCCCCATCATTCTAGACATTTGAAGACCTCCCCCCAATCTTGGGAGGTGTTACACATCAATACAACCATCACACACACTAGTGAGTGCCATTATTTTAGGATTATCTTTTCTTGGGTCCACCTCGCTAGGCACCACTATCCAGAACAATCCACCCATCTAATATCCCTTCCTATTCAGTAATTGTCTCTCCAACCATCAATCACCTTGAAAGGACCAAAAAACCTACCATATATAACCCTACCCCCTTCTTCCCAGTTAGGACAAACTTGCCCCCCCTCTCCTAGTTATATTGGCCATCCACAACACATAAGGAGTAAGAAGAGAAACACCCACTATTATCTCCCATTGCAGGGGGCAGAATGCTTGTATATATGGGGGCACTCATAGTTCCCACTGGAACTACAATCAAACTAAGCATAGATATACCACCCATACATGGACTGATCACCCTTGCCCATTTTGTGAGCTTTATGTTCACCCAGCCCATCAATTCCCTAAACTCACTCCAGAGCTAGTCCAAGAAGTTCCTTTGTAGTGCATGAAACACAACAAACTTAGTATTTCTCCTTACACTACTTCGATGTGCCCCCTCCACCAACATGAACCCATTAATCCATCAGGTGCAGTTCCATGCACTTTGACATCATTTGTCACATGGGTAATACCCCCTCAAACCCAATATACCTCACAATTGATGCTTAGTCATGTATACTTGGGGGAACTTCTTCCACCTCTAGTACCACAATGTCTACTAGATCCTATCCTTGTCAGGAAAATGAAATTGTATACCCACATTGTAGCATCCCCAACATCCAATTACTAGGTTTATGCCACAAAAAAAATTATCGAACTGTATACCAAATTTGAAACATACAAATATTCTACAAATACTCAGATTCATACAGAATAATAATAGAATTACACATATAGAATACATAGGAAAAACCCATAAAAACAAATGCATAAATAATGATGCAACACATAATTTAACACACAATTTGACGCTTATCTTTGATAAAAGATCACCAACTACGTGCAGACCTTCCACGTTCCTCCCAGGCATAGACCACACTACTCGTAATATCAGAAATGGGTCACCCTCGAGCTGGGAATAAACTCTACCAAGCAAAAGGTAATACTAAGCTAGTATAAGGTCTAACAAGTAGCATAATTACTCGGTCCAAGGTTCCCAACTGTTGCAACTAGCCTATAGTCTCTCATTTCCCACATGCCTATCCCACCCCGGGAAGTGTTCCCCTTCTCTGTTCAATAGTCCCTTGGATGTCTCACTTCCTTTTTTGAGGCTTCAGCAACAGGCCGGACAGGAAGTCTCAGATCCCAGTAGTTATTGCCTAGTGCACCAGGGAACAATTCTGAGTAGTTTCTTGCCTAGAGAAAACTAATCACGTGACTAAAAACCCCTTATTCGACCTACAAAATATCTCACCCAGAGACAAATTCCCATGAGCCTAAAAACCCGCTTCTTCAATGAAGGGCTTGACAACCCACCTCTTCATCCTACAGTCAAACTAGGGTTCTAGTTTTCCACAACGCCAAGATTTCCAAGTACATGTATGGTGATGGAAGCAACATAGTTCGGATGGTAAGAGAGAATAATGGTAACAATGATGAAGGAATGATAAAAAATGAACTAATTTCCCCTAAATATATGTGCATGTTCCCAACTTGACACTTGTCATGTTGGGAACTACATGGCCCCCGACATGGTGATACATTCCCCCTTAGGGACTTAGGATAAAATTAATATCCCATACTTTAGACTTTATACTTTAGGAATATTAATAAAATATTCATGTGGGCTTAAGCCCCCTTATCTTAGCCCCTTTCCTAAACTCTTATCCCCCCCTTTCCTTTTCTAGTGGAGTTTATCCCCTCATATCTTTTGTTTGGTCGGTCTACATGTAGTGGTATACTTAATTAATAATATGAGTTTGATTTACAATTACAATATAGGCACGACGAACTTTAGAATTCTACTCTCCATAGTCTAATAATCATATAAGCATTCTACCCTATAATAACCTGGATCACCAGCCTATAGAACACAACATATATACAAAGGTTCCCTAGCCTTAAGATCGCATACTCTTCTTTTGGTACGAGATTCCCACACACTGACTCAATGCATGCAGAACCAAAACAAAGACCCTGTATCATCAGATCACCATCTTATAATCATATTTACATTTACATTTACAATTAGGGTTCAACCTAGGGGTTATACATTCCCCTCCCCCTTATTTATTCACTATCCTCAGTGCATTATATATCATTTACAATTCAAAATTCCTCAAAAAAATCCATGTGTTTTCTAATGAAGCTTGTTATCCACCTAGTGCTCTACTTTCAAGCACCAATTCATGTATTCATACCGCAAATGGAAGTCTTTTTCTCTATTCCATAGAGCTACTTCATGAAAGAATTCAACTCATTGTTCCTTTTGGCACACCCTCATTACGATAACTACCATGCAATAAACATCCTTAAGTTGCATCTTCCTTGTTTCACTCACCCTTCTAGGCTCAGGTATCCCTTTACTACTACACAGTCCCTCAACAATCCATCTTGCCAAGGCTTTCACACACAAGGAGAGTGCTAACTCATTACCAGAACCCCACCAAGGATTTACATTTATAGGGCTCAAGTGTTTCAAAAAATAGTTGTTCTTTCCAAGCATGTCAACTATAATAAATATTAACTCACCTCTATCAACCACATATAGTTATTATGAGATATTATTATAAAAACTCCATTTTAGAAATTCAAATTTATTCCATAAAGGAAATCCATTGTTCCCAAAATACGAAATTATGTCTCATAGTTTTCATGCCTGTTGCAACAACATGTAGTAATTTTTATCATGGATTTATGCGGTATCATAG
Organism: Picea mariana; assembly: GCA_032191745.1. Taxonomy (NCBI): domain Eukaryota; kingdom Viridiplantae; phylum Streptophyta; class Pinopsida; order Pinales; family Pinaceae; genus Picea; species Picea mariana. Next base: position 119,387 of record JASDQU010013772.1, on the reverse strand, counting down.
TTGAGACTATTTTTCCTGCAATCTTTTCCATCTTGCATTCATCCAACAAATTATTAGTATGTTATGCACCATAAAATTCTATTGTAATACTTACAAAATCCCATAGGTAATTCCATAATTTTCCACACATAAAAATTTCCATCACCAGCTATCAAGTAATTTATTAAATAGAATAAAATTACCACTCTATGCATATGCATGTTCACAATTAATATCAGTAAGTTCATTACTGTATTTTTGAA
>JASDQU010013772.1:103864-118805 GCA_032191745.1 Picea mariana | reverse complement strand
TCTATCCTTGCCCCTTCCTTCCACCCAAGAATATATGAGAGATAACAAAACTTTATTCAATTCTGGTCTGTTCAGAAGACCCAACTTGTACAGCATGCCCCGCGCTCAATATTTAACACCTGATTCTGAAACTCACACACAAGAAACTACAGTCCGTACTATTTCCAATGGAAGTGGTCCCGCTTCATTTGGAGTCTGTATGAAAAATTTATGATTGTTTTACCCGGAACACCTGTTTTTTTTACTATTTTCAAGACTGGTCATAAACCCTATGTTCCACAGAGTATATCTCCATAATTATAGCGAATCAAGAGCTGAACTTTTTCCCAGAGGTACCTTGATATGTATTCTCACTACCATAGAGATTTTACCATCTGAAGCGTTCTAGAAAAGAATTTATTGCAAAAATGGTAAGATGACCTGAAAATAACATACCTTAGAACACATCACCAAAAGACTTCATCCTCCCTTGAAATCCGGCCTTCTTTTACTTCTTCTTCTCTCTGAAATTCGACTTTTATCAAATGAATGTATAATGATGTTTANNNTGACACTTTCTTATTTTGTAATTCTTTTCTTTAATTATCTTCAGGGCCTACATGTACAATTCACTTTGTCATCTTCAAAAATTCATTTCTCCTCAACCATGAGGATCCACGTGACGTGCCACATACCACCAGAAAGAGCATGATGTATACTATCCATCCATAGGTGTTGTATCTACATGTGCATTTTCCTTCATGTCCAAATAACTTCATCAATCTTGTGGTCCAAAACCCATGACGAGGGTTGACATCAATGACAACAACCAATCTTCCAACAACTTTCACACAACATCAACAAGATTTCCAAAATATTCAAAAATATGCGGGCATTACGCCCATATAGCGTCCTCATGCTCCCATGTCACATCCTCAGGACCGTACCAGATCCATTAGACCCTTACGAGCTCAATAGCTCGATTCCAAAGCTGTTTTATTTTCCTGTCCAATATGCACACATGATGCACTTGCAGGACACTTTCTGGTTCCACCTGAATCATATTCCAATCAATTACATGATTAGCATAAGGTATATATATTTCATAAGTAATGAAATATGAGAAACCTTATGTACAGTCATGGATACAGTGATGCAACCATATATTCAATGTATATGTATGCATATACAAAGAAATTCAATAACATTAAAACTGTATACAACATACACAACATACAATAAATAGAGAATTGTACTTATCTTTTGATTGAGAGACCTCCCACCCTGGAGCAGAGCTATGACTCCATCAGGAAATGGCTTCCCAATATAGCCATGGTCCACAATCCTTATCCACATGGTCTAGGCCAAGGTACCAGACCTCAGCAACACTCCAACCATTCAAACCTCGATAGTACTCCAACCAATGGTCTCTCATTCCCCACATGCCTGTCCCACCCGGGAGTATACACCTTCACAAGCATAGTCCATCAGTGCTACACCTCCCTTCCTTGGGCTTGGCAACAGGCCGGACCGGAAGTCTTAGAGCATCGTGGCTCCAGGAGTTCCAACTTCCCTGAAAGGTTTCCAAGCAGCATCTTCCCGAGATACTCTTTGTAGCCAACATTTTAACTTTTATCAACATCATCTCATCTGCATCAACCACATGCACTTATCATGAGAGAAGATACAAGAATTCATTTAGGAATTCCAATTAATTCGAAAGGAAATTCAACTTTTATTCCCAAAACATGACGTCCTATTTCATGATTCAGCTTGGTTGTTGTCACATTATGAATGCAGTCATCCCTGTGATTTTTCCACAGGCACAAAACTACCTACAATTTTCTTGCAAGACTTCATTTTGCATACTGCCAACAAATTGTCGGTATTTTTTGTACATCATAATTCAATATGTACAACATCTTATGCAATAGTCTTAGAATTTATGCACCTGGCAATTCAATCACAATTACCAAACAACTTGACCAATAGAATGACTCGTCATTCTATGCATATGCATGTCCACAGTTAACAATAGTAAGTTCATTATTTCAATTTTCTGAACATAAAATTTTATGTAGTCTCCATTTTTGTGACTACATGGCTTGTAACTTTCTTGTTGCAGTGTTTAACAGTTCCTAAAATGTTCTCAATTTCAGGGGTTAGCAACATTTCAGCCATTAACATAATTATTTCCATGCAATAATATATATGCATGTACTTACCAAACATATTCAACCATTGCACTTAGTATGCAATTATATCACTTGTTATCCATGAGTGTGATTCTCAATGCATTCTTATTCAGTGCACCTTGCATTGAATTACATAATTCTCTCTATCTCAGTCATGTATCTCACCATCCATGGGTTGGAATTCTAGCCAATGTGTTGCCACATTCTCCATACACTTCCCATTATCTTTCCAATTAATTGGCTGCCTTCCTTTCTGAACTGAACACTACACCAAGAATATAATTTTGCGGTGTTCATTAGTGTTAAAAAAAGGTTGCAGCCCGAGTTTATTTAAAAGTAGAAGCTTCTAGTACCTGGTGTGGTTCAAAATCTTTCCATATCTGTACCTTGCCATATCCAACCATGTCCCAGTCTCATACATGACTAGCTTTCTGGCATTCATTCTTGTAACAAGTTCTTATCTTTTAATTCTTTGGTTACTACCCCATAACCAAATTAACATGACATTCTACTATGTGGATGCATGCATTCAGAAGTTAAAAATATTTGAATTAACACAGGCCTACAACCTTTACCACATCCAGTGGTATGCATTCAAATAATATAATCATGTTATTTAATAACATAGCTCTGGCTGAGGAAATTCTTACAATAATTTCCTTTCAACAATTATGCAAAAAGAGTGATAAAAACTCATACCTGCATGACTTCCATTAAAAATTATACTACCTGAATATCTGATAGAAGTGGAAGATTTCATGCTTCTTTTATCAATCTTATAACTAGCACTTCAGCTCTCTATTGCTTCCTTCATTATGCAACAACATTACCAACAACACTTGCAAATTGCAAGCATTCTTTCCTCTGGATGTCCCAATGAGGCAAAACATACTTGCTGCTACAAATTGCAACAACTTCTTTCTCCCTTTAACACTTTTTATTGCGGATCCCACAAGCATTCAATTCTTCCACGATTCCTGAATCTTCTTGTGCTCTCCACTGTAATCATTGTGCATGATTATTCCTGCCCTGAGCACTTTCGATGCAGTTTCCCCACCTCAGCGGGGTATGCTTACCTCCCAGTCAATGGGTCTTCAGCTCTCTGAGCTGGAGTATCTCTTCGGGTCCCTACTAGAACCCCCACAAAACAAAACCACAGGCCTTGCAAAAAAACTCTCCTATGAGAACTAGCGGTGACACAAGTTTCTCCCACATGGCCGCTAGTTATGACCACACGCCTATCCAGAAGGAATTTCAGGATTTCACGTACCGCATATTTTGATATGAGTCACCCTCAACTCTCTCTATCCCAGAAATCAGAAACAAGAGTCTAGTGTGTGCCAGCTCTTCTTTTAACTTCCACCAGCGTGACCTCTAGTTATGACCTAGGGCCCCAATTTCTGAATGCTACGGGACTTTACCCTTCACAAACTTTGAGGATTAGCTCTCCTCCTTTCTCCAAAGGTCCAAGCTTCTGAACTCCATTTGCCTTAGATCAAGGTCCATATCTTTCCGGATTCGACGGTCCAAATCAATTCCTAGCGAATCGACAATTCGTGTTTCGGGGTTTGGAAAAATAGTTTCCCATCCTTTCTTCCGATCTCTAGTTTTCCAAAATCCACTTGAGTCAGATATAATGACTCAAATCTCCTCGTAATCCACCGACGTGGATCCTTTTTTTTTAATCCGGACTTGGCGGTTCACGAATTAGAAAACAGTTCTCTTCCCTTTTCAACTTCCCTATTCATAGAATTCAAGTGCGTCATATCAACGGCTGACACTCACCGTGAATCAATGGTCTAGATCTCTCCTCACAAATTAGAAGTTTGTGTTTCAGGATTTTCGAGAACAAATTCCTCTATTTTCCCAACTTTGGATTTTCTGATTTCCCGATGAAAGAAATCAATGGTTCAATCTTCCTTGAGATCGACGGTTCAATACCCCCCCTGAGTTTTCAATGTTGAATGAATCTTAGTGTTGTACTCCTCAGAGTTGGCTAGATCCGATAGCTCACTGGTTTTCGACACTTCCTCCTGGAAGCGCTCCACCATCCGATTCTACCCTTGTTAATCTCTTTGGNTTCTGATTTCCCGATGAAAGAAATCAATGGTTCAATCTTCCTTGAGATCGACGGTTCAATACCCCCCTGAGTTTTCAATGTTGAATGAATCTTAGTGTTGTACTCCTCAGAGTTGGCTAGATCCGATAGCTCACTGGTTTTCGACACTTCCTCCTGGAAGCGCTCCACCATCCGATTCTACCCTTGTTAATCTCTTTGGCCTGCACTCCAAGTTCACGATCCCCAAATTCATGAAATGATCCAACGGTTCAAAACCAACTACGATCAATGACCCGGGTTTACTCTAAATCCTAGGGTGGAAAGTTTCTCCATCCACTAACCACCTTCCAACTTTTGGCTATCTTACGGTCCCCACAATTTCACGAGTTCTCCACGGAGAATTTCGACCATTCATTGAAATTCTCAATGACTTCTTTCCAAATATCTTGGCATCAATTCTTATGGAATTGAATTTCTTCCTAAGTTGAAGGATCTCGAATAATTTGACAGTGTTTTCCTTCCCAAGCTTTGGTTAATGAAATTTTAACTTCACCTTGCCACACACTTGCGCTTGGCGTGCGAACTTGCACTGTTTCTCTCTGAGCTTTTAACTGACTCAGTCTCAAAGGGACTCGACCCTTTTGTGTTTTCTGAAAGAATTTCTAGTGCCCATCTGGCACCCTCTACACTTGTCTCCTAGAATTCTTCGAACTTAAAACAAGTTCCCTCTATAAGCACTCCTTACACTTGATATGCACACTCTACTTACAAAATCTCTACGCTATCTCTTCTGATCTTTGTTTTCTGAACTGGAAGCATTATGTGTCTCTTCCATTTCTTTTCACTTTTTGGTAGTTCAAAATAGTTATGGCACTCATCAACCTTCTGCAATACAATGCACAGACCACTAGAATTTGTCAAGCCTTCATTTCTTGACAATTCCTTCATCATTCATAAACAATCCAATTTATGAAAATGTTTCAATTTCATGAATTTTCTGATCTCGGCTCGACTCTATAATTTTCGGGACTTCAATACTTTGGGTTTTCAGATCTTCAGTACCTGGGAGTTCATGATGCAGTGAGTCCCAACCTTTTGTCATTCCAATTTCCGAATTCTGAAAATTCAGTTTCCTTACTCTCCGGGCCCACAACACAGTTGTCGTCCTTAAAATCCACTACGATTCTTTCATCTTCGGAGATTTCTAGACTTCGGGACTTCTGGTTTTGGGGTTTTGGTCCATGAGGCTTTCAGACTTTCTTTCCTTTCCAACCCCTGACTTCCAAAATTCTGATTTACTTTACCCTCCGAGCCCACATAGCACAGTTGTCACCCACAATCACGGTGGCACGTGGCATGTTCACGAGGGTCCACGTCACTTTTAACAACATCATCGGGTCCCACCACTCTCTCTTTTCTTCTCGACCCACTGGCACGTGGTACACATCCATGTGTCCAAATCCATTCCAAGTAAAATCCAACGATCAGATCTTTCTTAGATCTACAGCGCAGATCCTCTTGGCATTTCAGGGTTTTGGGCATTGAAAGTTCATGCATCCACACATCTCGAACTTTCATTTGCCGAAATCCTGAAATTATGGTTTACTCCTCCACTGAATTAGATGGTCAACTCCCTTCCTACGATCTACAGTGTAGATCGTTTTGGGATTTCGGGTTTCAGGTTTCAGAGGTGTTCACCTCCCTCACTTCCCATCTCCCAACTTTGCGAAATTTGAAAGGTTTTCACGACTAACTCGAGCGTGACTCCACCAGATCTAATGGTCAAGTCTTCCTCCTAGATCTACAATGTAGATCTTCTCAGTTTTTTGGGTTTTCGGGAGTTCATGTATCATGATTCCCACGATCCTGTGCAACTCCAAAGGTTTTTTCTCTTTTTTAAACCCTGTGCACGTTTTCCCATTCCAGTGGTCACGAGGGTTCGCTACTTCCCTCCCAAACAGATCCCAAGGCTCCAGCACTGCTGGTATGGATTCCTCTCTCCTTGTGGCCATATACCACACCCACTGTGGTTTCACAACACCGCTATACCTCATGAGCTTAAAGGCATGGTCAAGTAGCTCCTTGACACTTTGGACCATACCAGGATCTGAAATTGGTCCTCCAGACACAATTTATCCTCACACCCTTGGTCCAAATACCACTCAACTGGAACATCTAGGCTCAGCGTCAAAACCTTAGCTCTGATACCAAACTGTAGCAACCTTTCTTTTACCATACTTCGTGGAAATATAACACTCACTCTTAGGTTATAAAACAACATGCATTTAAGCAATGAAATACTTTTAAATTCAGAGTAAGCATAAGAAATATTACTAACATAAATAATCCATGGCAATAACATTAATCCAAATGCACAATAGAATACATAATAATTATAATACACAGAGATACAAAAACATAATTAAAGCATCATCTGGTACTTATCTTTGAAACAGTGGCAGTTCCAAAAACCAAGTGCGGGCCTTCCACGAACTTCCCAGCCTTAGACCACACTGCTCGTCAGCTCAGCAGTGGGTCACCCCCAAGCTGGGACTAAGCTCCATCCCAAGGCAAGGAATCCTAGGCTAGGCTGAGGTTACAGGGAAAACACACAGTCACAAGGAAGGGATTCTCTCCCAAGAACCACCCATGCTCATTGTCCACAGACTCTCCTTCCCCACATGCATGTTCCACGCCAGGAGTATGCACCTTCTTTTTCACCTAGACAGTCCTTTGGCTGCTAACCTCCCTTACCTTGCGCTACAACAACAGACCGGACCAGAAGTCTCCGAGCCCTGTGGCAACTACAAGGTTCCTTCCAGGAGTTCTCTCATTCCTCTGTGCACTCTCTCACTTGGAGAGAGAGTCGCTCATAGACCAAACCACCTGTTCTTCCAACCTCAATCACCTCTCTCACCTGGAGAGAGTGTTGCAAAAATACCCAACAAGCCACACACAGTCCAGCACTGCGTGGTCACAACAACCCACGGGGAAAATAGACACAGGATTTCCAACAGGTTCAACAATGGCAGGTCACTTCGTATTTTTCAATCCACCAACACAGGATAGACTCACGCTCTGGTTGTTGGGGATGCGTGACAAACAATCCATGCAGGGGTTAACACAGGTTCGAACTATTTATACAGGGGATGTACCGGCTATCCCAGAAAAAATGTAGATACACGCCTTTTCGGTTCAAAGGATGCTCGAGGGATTCTCTCCAGGAGTCAGACCAGTTCACCTTTTGGAAGTCGAGGGTTGAATGGAGGAGGAACCCCTCTCATGGCTCATCTTGGCCATTTATTCGCATGCACTAGGGTTGACACTTGTCACCCTTGGAACTGCATGCGTTCCATCAGCATGCATCCGCTTTGCATGTTTTCCCCTTGCTAGGAACTTAAGATAAACAACATAAAATGCACATGTTCTTTGGAATAATAATAAAATATTATTCCCAAGGCTTAAGCCCCCTAGGCTTAACAGTTATCCCCTTTTCCTACCTTCTAGCCCCTAATCCCTTGCCCTCTCTATGGATGTTCAGTCCCCCATCAATCATTCATCGTATCGGCCTGCACACGGCGGTGTTTATATTTTATTAATGTGTTGCATACATATAAGTACAAAATCAGGTCCATGGCCTACAACCCTTAGGCTCTCTCTTTGGCCTAATAATCACATAAGCCCATCGGCTTATACAAACTTGGCTCACCAGCCTATAACACATATTTACAATTCATTTCATACATCAGACTTACAAAGGGCTCGGCCTTGGGGACACTACAACCAACTTCAAATTAAAGTTCTCGCCTGTGTTGATCTGATCTTTGTTTGTATTCCTAACTTGAATTATGCAATCGCTCCTTAAATCGGCTGTGGAGCTCCTTCATTCCTTCTCCAAATTCCTCTGCACTAGCACTCCTTAATTCATTTTGTTCCACATCTTTCAATTCAGAAACTCCCCTTGGTTGCATTCCATATGCAATCTGGAATGGACTCTGCCCTGTGCTTCTATTAAGTGAATCATTGTAAGTGAATTTTGCCTATGGTAGAATGTGATCCAACTGACTGTGGTGTTCAGTCACTAAGCTCCTCAAAAAATCTCCCAAGCTCCTGTTCACAACTTCTGTGTGTCCATCTGTCTGAGGATGATATGTTGAACTAAAAGACAAACTTGTCCCCAACTTTTTCCATAAGGTCCTATAGAAATTCCCTACGAACTTGGTATACACTTTCTTTGTCACCTAGACAGTCCTTCGGCTGCTAACCTCCCTTGCCTTGGGTTACAACAACAGACCAGGCTGGAAGTCTCTGAGCTCTGTGGCAGCTACAGGGTTCCTTCTAGGAGTTCTCTCCTTCCTTTGCACACTCTCTCACCTGGAGAGAGAGTCGCTCACAGGAAAAACCACCTGTTCTTCCAACCTCAATCACCTCTCTCACTTGGAGAGAGAGTGTTTCACAATTGGCCAACAATCCACACACAGTATAGCACTGCATGGTCACAACAACCCACGGGGAAAATAGACACGGACTTTCCAACAGGTTCAACAATGGCAGGTCACTTCTTATTTCTCAATCCACCAACACAAGATAGACTCACGCTCTAGTTGTTGGGGACGTGTTACAAACAATCCACGCAGGGGTCAACACAGGTTCCAACTGTTCAGACAGGGGATGTACTGACTATCCCAAAACAAACACAGATACATGCCTTTTCAATTCATAGGATGCACGAGGGTTTCTCTGCAGGAGTCAGACCAGTTCACCTTCTAGCAGTCTAGGGTCAAATGGAGGAGGAACCCCTCTCATGGCTCATCTTGGTCGTTTATTTGCATGAACCAGGGTTGACACTTGTCACCCTTGGAACTGCATATGTTCCATCTGCATGCATCTGCTTTGCATGTTTTCCCCTTGCTAGGAACTTAGGATAAACAACATAAAATGCAGATGTTCTTTTGAATAATAATAAAATATTATTCCCAAGGCTTAAGCTCCCTAGGCTTAACACTTATCCCCTTTTCGCACCTTCCAACCCCTAACCCCTTGCCCTCTCTATGGATGCTCAGTCCGCCATCACTCATTCATCGTGTCGACCTACACGCGACGGTGTTTATATTTTATTAATGTGCTACATACATATAAGTACAAAATTAGGTCCATGGCCTACAACCCTTAGGCTCTCTCTTTGGCCTAATAATCACATAAGCCCATCGGCTTATACAAACTTGGTTCATGAGCCTATAACACATATTTACAATTCATTTCATACATCAGACTTACAAAGGGCTCGGCCTTGGGGACACTACAATTCCCCAACCCTTATTTATGCACTGTCCTTAGTGCAACTTTCACACAACATCAACAAGATTTCAAAAATCTTCAAAAGTATGTGGGTATTATGCCCGTATAGCATCCTCATGCTCCCATGTCACATCCTCAGGACCGTACCAGATCCACTGGACCCTTACAAGCTCAATAGCTCGATTCCAGAGCTGTTTTATTTTCCTATCCAATATGCACACATGATGCACTCGCAGGACACTTTCTGGTTCCACCTGAATCATATTCCAATCGATTACATGATTAGCATAAGGTATATATATTTCTTAAGTAATGAAATATGAGACACCTTAGGTATAGTCATGGATCCAGTGATGCAACCATATATTCAATGTATATGTATGCATATACAAACAAAGTCAATAACATTAAAAGTGTATACAACACACACAACATACAATAAATAGAGAATTGTACTTATCTTTTGATTGAGAGACCTCCCACCCCGGCGCAGAGCTATGACTCCATCAGGAAATGGCTTCCCAAGATATCCATGGTCCACAATCCTTATCCACATGGTCTAGGCCAAGGTACCAGACCTTAGTAACACTCCAACCATTCAAAGCTTGACAGTACTCCAACCAACGGTCTCTCATTCCCCACATGTCTGTCTCACCCGGGAGTATACATCTTCACAAGCACAGTCCATCGGTGCTACACCTCCCTTCCTTGGGCTTGGCAATAGGTCGGACTGGAAGAATTAGAGAAACATGGCTCCAGGAGTTCCAACTACCCTCAAAGGTTTCCAAGAAGCGTCTTCCCGAGATACTATTTGTAGCCAACATTTTAACTTTTATCAACATCATCTCATCTGCATCAACCACATGCAGTTATCATGAGAGAACATACAAGAATTCATTTAGGAATTCCAATTAATTCGAAAGGAAATTCAACTTTTATTCCCAAAACATGACGTCCTATTTCATGATTCAGCTTGGTTATTGTCACATTATGAATGCAGTCATCCCTGTGATTTTTCCACAGGCAAAAAACTGCCTACAATTTTCCTGCAAGACTTCATTTTGCATACTACCAACAAATTGTTGGTATTTTCTGTACATCATAATTCAATATGTACAACATCTTGTGCAAGAATCTTAGAATTTTTGCACCTGGCAATTCAATCACAATTTCCAAATAGCTTGACCAGTAGAATGACTCCTCATTCTATGCATATGCATGTCCACAGTTAACAACAGTAAGTTCATTATTTCAATTTTCTGAACATAAAATTTTATGTAGTCTCCATTCTTGTGACTACATGGCTTGTAACTTTCCTATTGCAGTGTTTAACAGTTCCTGAAATGTTCTCAATTTCATGGGTTAGCAACATTTCAGCCATCAGCATAATTATTTCCATGCAATAATATATATGCATGTGCTTACCAAACATATTCAACCATTGCACTTAGTATGCAATTATATCACTTATTATGAATGAGTGTGATTCTCAATGCATTCTTATTCAGTGCACCTTGCATTGAATTACATAATGCTCTCTATCTCAATCATGTATCTCACCATCCATGGGTTGGAATTATGGCCAATGTGTTGCCACATTCTCCATACACTTCCCATTATCTTTCCAATTAATTGGATGCCTTCCTTTCCGACCCGAACACTACACCAAGAATATAATTCTGCAGTGTTCATTAGTGTTAGCAAAAAGGTTCCAGCCCAAGTTTATTTAAAAGTAGGAAACTTCTAGTACCTGGTGTGGTTCATAATCTTTCCATATCTGTACCTTGCCATATCCAACCATGTCCTGGTCTCATACATGACTAGCTTTCTAGCATTCATTCTTGTAATAAGTTCTTATCTTTTAATTCTTTGGTTATTACCCCATAACCAAATTAACATGACATTCTACTATGTCGATGCGTGCATTCAGAAGCTAAAAATATTTGAATTAACACATGCCTACAACCTTTACCACATCCAGTGGTATGCATTCAAATAATATAATCATGTGATTTAATAACATAGCTCTGGCTGAGGAAATTCTTACCATAATTTCCTTTCAACAATTATGCAAAAAGAGTGATAAAAACTCATACCTGGATGACTTCCATTAAAAATTATACTACCTGAATATCTGATAGTAGTAGAAGATTTCATGCTTCTTTTATCAATCTTATAAACAACACTTCAGCTCTCTGTTGCTTCCTTCATTATGCAACAACATTACCAACAACACTTGTAACTTGCAAGCATTCTTTCCTCTGGATGTCCCAACGAGCCAAAACATACTTGCTGCTACAAATTGCAGCAACTTCTTTCTCCCTTTAACACTTTTTCTTGTGGATCCCACAAGCATTCAATTCTTCCAGGATTACTAAATCTTCTTGTGCTCTCCACTGTAATCATTGTGCATGATTATTCCTGCCCTGAGCACTTTTGATGCAGTTTCCCCACCTCAGTGGGGTCTGCTAACCTCCTAGTCAATGGGTCTTCAACTCTCTGAGATGGAGAAGCTCTTCGGGTCCTTACTATAACCCCCACAAAACAAAACCACAGGCCTTGCGCGAAAAATCTCCTACGAGAACTAGCGGTGGCACAATTTTCTCCCACATGGCCACCAGCTATGACCACGTGCCTATCCAGAAGCCGTTTCAGGATTTCATGTAACGCGTGTTTCGATATGAGTCACCCTCGACTCTCTCTATCCTAGAAATTAGAAACAAGAGTCTAGTACGTGCTAGCTCTTCCTTTAACTTCCACCAGTGTGACCTCTAGCTATGACTTGGGGCCCCAATTTCCGAACGCTATGGGACTTTACCCTTCACAAACTAGGAGGATTAGCTCTCCTCCTTTCTCTGGAGTTCTGAACTCCCAAACCCCATTTGCATCAGATCAAGGTCCACAACTTTCCGGATTCGACGGTCCAAATCAATTCCTCGTGAATCGACAATTCGCATTTTGGGGTTTGGAAAAATAGTTTCCCCTCTTTTCTTCCAATCTCTAGTTTTCCAAAATCCACTTGAGTCAGATATAATGACTCAAAGCTCCTCATAATCCACTAGCATGGTTCCTTTTTCATGAATCTGGACTTCACGGTTCACGAATTAGAAAGCAGTTCTCTTCCCTTTTCAACTTCCATCTTCATAGAATTCAAGTGCATCAGATCAACGGCTAACACTCGCCGTGAATCAATGGTCTAGGTCTATCCTCACAAATCAAAATTTCGTGTTTCAGGATTTTCGAGAACAAATTCCTCTGTTTTCCCAACTTTGGATTTTCTAATTTCCAGATGAAAGAAATCAACTGTTCGATCTTCCTTGAGATCGACGGTTCAATACCTCCCCTAAGTTTTCGAGTGTTGAATGACTCTTAGCATTATACTCCTCGCAGTTGGCTTGATCCGACGACTCACAGGTTTTCGACACTTCTTCCTGGAAGCGCTCCATCGTCTGATTCTACCCTTGTTAATCTCTTTCGTGATTCGGGACTTGGAGTGATGAAGAATTTGGCTTGCGCTCCAAGTTCTCAATCCCCAAATTCACGAAATGAATCAAAGGTTCAAAACCAACCACGATCAATGACCCACCATTACTCTGAATCCTAGGGTGGAAAGTTTCTCCATCCACTAACCACCTTCCAACTTCTGGCTATCTTACGGTCCCCACGATTTCGCGAGCTCTCCACGGAAAATTCTGACCATTTGTTGAAATTCTCAATGACTTCTTTCCAAATATCTCGGCGTCAATTCTTCTGGAATTGAATTTCTTCCTAACTTGAAGGATCTCGAATAATTTAATGGTGGTTTCCTTCCCAAGCTTTGGTTAATGAAATTTTAACTTCACCTTGCCGCACACTTGAGCTCGGCATGCAAACTTGCATTGTTTCTCTCTGAGATTTTAACTGGCTCAGTCTCAAAGGTACTCAACCCTTTTGTGTTTTCTGAAAGACTTTCTGGTGCCCATCTAGCACCCTCTACACTTGTCTCCTGGAATTCTTCGAACATAAAACAAGTTCCCTCTATAAGCACTCCTTACACTTGATATGCACACTCTACTTACAAAATATCTACACTATCTCTTATGAGATTTGTTTCCTGAACTGGAAGCATTATGTGTCTCTTCCATTTATTTGTACTTTGTGGCAATTCAAAATAGTTATGGCACTCATCAACCTTCTGCAATACAATGCGCAGACGAATAGAATTTGTCAAGCCTTCATTTCTTGACAATTCCTTCATCATTCATAAACAATCCAATTTATGAAAATGTTTCAATTTCATGAATTTTTTGAGCTCGGCTCAGCTATGTACTTTTTGGGACTTCAGGACTTCAGGTTTTCAGATCTTTGGTACCCGGGAGTTCACGATGCAGTGACTCCAAACCTTTTTTCATTCCAATTTCCGAATTCCAAAAAATTTGGTTTCCTTACTCTCTAAGCCCATAACACAACTGTTGTCCTTAAAATCCGCTACGATTCTTCCGTCTTCGAGGATTTCGGGACTTCGGGACTTTTGGTTTCAGGGTTTTGTTCCACGAGGCTTTCAGACTTTATTTCCTTTCCAACCCCCGACTTCCAAAATTCTAATTTACTTTACCCTCCAGTCCCACATAGCACAGTTGTCACCCACAACCACGGTGGCGTGTGGCATGTTCAGGAGGGTCCACATCGCTTTTAATGACGTCATTGGGTCCCACCACTCTCGATTTTCTTCTCGACCCACTGGCACGTGGTACACATCCATGTGTCCACTTTCATTCCAAGTAAAATCCAATGGTCAGATCTTTCTCAGATCTACGGCGCAGATCCTCTCGGCATTTCAAGGTTTCGAGCATTGAAAGTTTGTGCATCCACACATCTCAAAATTTCATTTGCTGAAATCCCAAAATTACGGTTTACTCCTCCGTTGAATCAGACGGTCAACTCCCTTCCTACGATCTACGATGTAGATCATTTTGGGATTTCAGGTTTTGGGTTTTAGAGGTGTTCACCTTCCTCACTTCCCATCTCTCGACTTTGCAAAATTCGAAAGGTTTTCACGACTAACTTGAGCACAAATCCTACAGATCTAACGGTCGAGCCTTCCTCCCAGATCTATAACGTAGATCTTCTTAGTTTTTTGGGTTTTTGGGAGTTCATGTATCGTGATTCCCACGCTCCTGTGCAACTCCAAAGGTTTTTTTTTTTTTAAACCCTGTGCACGTTTTCCCGATCCGACGGTCACGAGGGTTCGCTACTTCCCTCCTGAATAGATCCCAAGGCTCTAGCACTGCTAGTGTGTATTCCTCTCTCCTTGTGGCCATATACCACACCCGCTGTGGTTTCACAACACCACTATACCTCATGAGATTAAAGGCACGATCAAGTAGCTCCTTGACACTCTAGACTGTACTAGGGTCCAAAATTGGTCCTC
>JASDQU010013772.1:46388-81915 GCA_032191745.1 Picea mariana | reverse complement strand
TGGCGCTCTGATAACACTAGGTCAGGGGCGCCAGGGTCTGAAAGTCCCAGAATTGTCAAAAAATTTCAAAAATCGAGATCTGAGTTTGACAAATATGTTGAATGTGACAAGACAAGGAGCCAATCAGCTCATGAAACTAATCAAAGAGGGGTAAACCAGGTATGAAACAATCAAGGGACAGAACAAGGTCAATGAGGAGACAAATCCAAACAACGTTTTTGAATTGAGGCTATCTCCCGAGTGGAGTCACCAGTTTCTGTTGTAGGAAAATCTGCCTGCGGACAAGTAGATCGACCTCTAGGGCTTGACCTTAACCCTAGACAGAAAAGTGCTTAGCGTGGACACTAAATTTCTCTCAAATCTATCTAAGCCTAATGCATGAGAAGGAAGGATGTTAGAAGTACCTTTTAACCGACGTTTGTCCCTGCACGCTCCGAGTCGCGCTCCAATCCTTTGCACCTCACTGAGGTCTGTGGACAAAACAAGATACGACCACTTCCTACTCTACTGACATTAGCTTGAAAACAGATCTATCACTAAACGATAAGCTCATGTAACATTAGACACAAACTAGAAAGAAACAGGCCAAGCTTGTCATATTAATGAGAATAATGATAGCAGTACTTACAATCGTAGATGCGAATGCGACAGCTTCGTCAAGTCCTCTTCGTCTAACCCTTGCCTGAAAGATTCACAACCTGGATGACAACAACTTCTATGATTGATCTCCTTTGGCTGACTGTAAGTTTCCTCCAAGATCATAAGTTTCACATATCCAATTCTTCCCCCTCTTCATCACCACATAGCTTGCTTATATAGGCTAGGAAGGGCCTAACCACTTGAGTTATGTTTAGAACCAGTTGGGAACCTCCTCCTTGGATCAGAGATCTTTTGATAGAACCAAGAATTCGAGCTCAACCGCCTCCCAAACTCGAATGATTCTCCCCTTATTCTTCTCACCGGGCTAAAAATTTACCCAGAATGCAGAGCGCTCCTTCAGAAGGGGCATCAGAGTGCTAGAACGCTCCAGAGAAGACCAAGGGAAGTGCCAGCACTTCAAATCTGGGTAGCACTTCTGCAAAGGGGTGAAGAAGCGCTACAACACTTCTGAAGCATGGTAGAGGGGCGCCAACACTTCTCAGGCAGTTTTAGGGGAGCGTTCCCCTTCCAAACTCTTGATTAAGAAGCCTTATTAGGTGTTAAGAGATGTTTGACTCCAGTGAACCAATTTCTTCCTTCAAACCAATCATATAAGAGGTTTCAAGTGTCTCTTTAGTGTCGTCATTATCATAACACGACCCAATAACATTTGCGACACTTGCAACAAGTGAGAGGCATGTGCGACACTTATCCAGTTGAGCAATTTTGAGGTGTAACAATGTGGCACTAAATAATATTTCATCCTTATTTTTGGTCTTTGGGAGGTTTTCTTCCTTGGAATCCTTTTGTGTGGCTTCTGTCTTCTCTATCTTCTTCATGTCTAGGATGTATATGTTGTTCGGTCTTCTTGTTTCAGTTGCAACCAATCTTCCTAAGTTATTTTCTATGATTTTACATTTTCAGGAATCAAACGTGAGAGTGTATCCTTGATCACATATTTTGCTGACACTGAGGAGATTATGCTTCAGATATTCAACCAATAGGACTTTTCCTTCTTTCACATTTTCACTTCCAATATTTACAGTTCCTTTTCCAAGTATTTTGGTAGATGAGCCATATCCAAATGCAACATTTCCACCCCTTTTCTTGAAGCTGACAAATTTTCTTTGATCTCTGGTCATATGAGATGAGCACCCACTGTCTATGAACCATTCATCTTCTTCTTTTCATTCTTTAGCAACCAATGTTGTCCAAAAAAATTTGTTGTGTGGAATTTCTTTCCTTTTCCATGTTGTAGTTGGTATGCATACATTTGACATATGATTATCTTCCTTCATCTCTCTGCAATATTGTGCTTTGTGACCAAGATTATTGCACTTGTAAAATACAATATTTTGATCCATTAATGGGTCAAATGGATTATAATTTATGTTGCCAGGTCTATGAACATTTCCATACCTACTATTTTCACCATTCATGTAGCTTTCATAGTTATTCCTTTCATTGATTCTACAATTGATTTCCTTGTGTCCAAAATTTCCACAAGTATAACAATGTCCAAGAAACAAATTTTGATACCTAGGCGTAAGTGATCTTCTTTGTGGTGTGGTTCATCTGGGTTCATGGTCTATTCTTATGTATTTTCTTTCATAATGAGTGCATTCATACCTGATGGGAGAGGATCTTCTTGATGTCTCATTCCTTTTGAATTCAACTTTTTCTGGAGTGTTGGTTTCATCATTTTCAACTTCCTTCTCTTGTTTTGTTGTCTTCAAACTGTCATTGTATCCTAGTCCTATCTTGTCGTTTGGAGATCTTTGACTGCTAAGGATCTCATCTAATTTTTCAGTTCTTTTCTTGAACTTCTTCAACTTTTCTGTTGTCAATAGTAGCTCCCCTTTTGTGTGATCCAATCCTACTTTCAATTTCTCATAATCTTCTAATTGTTCCTTCAAGCTATTAATGGTCTTTTCAAGCTTGTAATTCTCTTCTTCACAACTACTCAATTGACCTTTTAGTATTAGGTTTGTGTTTCTAAGCTTTCTATTTTTAGTTTCAACATGCTTCAAATTTTCAAGATTCTCATCTTCTTGTTCACTCTCTGCATTGTCTTTGTATCTCCAAAAGGAATCAAGGTTGGTTTCTTCATCCGAATCTTCTTCACAAATGATTTCTTCTTCTTTAGAATTCTTGTGCTCATCATCCTGGGTTTATTGGGTTATGAAGAGGACTTCTCCTCCATCATTATCTTATTCATCACTCTCATCTGAGGATATGTCATCATCCTTGGAGTAGAAGATCTTTTTATTGTTGAGACTTCTCTTTTTATAGTAGCAGTTTTCAACAATATGTCCTATTCTACCATAGTTAAAGCATTTGAGAGGAGGCTTACCTTTGTATCTTCCACTTCCCTTCTGGAACCTTCTTACAAAATTTGTTATTTCTTCATCAAGGTCGTTATCCTTGTCTTTTGTCTTCTTTATGGCTTTAAAGGCTGCTTCATTGTTTGGTTGGTCACTTTCTATATCTGCTCTCATTTCATATGCTATAAGAGACCTATGTAATTCATCCATTGTCATTTTGGTCAAGTCCCTAGTTTCTTCAATGGCGGAGAGCTTAGCATCATACTTCAAGAGAAGTGATCTCAACACTTTTTGTACAACCAAGGATTCATCAATATTTTCACCTAATCCTCTGATAGAATTAACAACTTCATCAACTCGAAGAAAATAGGTTGCAATATCGTCATTTTCATTCATCTTCAAATTATCAAATTCTGCTCTATGTCGTTGAAGCTTGACCTGCTTAACTTTTGGATCACCTTCGTAGATACTCTTGAGCTTGTCCCCTACCTCTTTAGCAATGTTGCAACCCATCACTTTGCTAGCAATAGTTGGTGCCAATGTTGCTAGAATAGCATGTATGTATTTTGAATTACAACTCATAAGATTCTTCTCATTTGGATCGGTTGGACCATTATTTGGGATTACATAGCCATTTACAACTGAGCACCAAATGCCTACTCCCAAAGACATTAGGTAAGCTTTCACTCTATCACTCCAGTATGCATAATTTCTTCCATCAAAGTTTTGAATCCCATTTGAAATGTGCTCATGGTCATCCATCTCTGCTTATGATTTTCCTTCGAGTGGTTAAACTGTTCTGAAGGCAACCTACTCTGATACCAATTGTTGATACTGAGAGTGGGGTGAATCAGTATCAAGTACAATTTACAAACATTTTCAACTTATACTTAAACCATTCAATTATATCCAATGAGCAATGAACAATAGTATAGGAGTTACACCAATACACCACAATACACCATGCACAATATATGAGAAATAATCAATAGTTATTGTTCAATGGAAGTAATGACTTCCAAAGGTAGCTAGAGCTTCCAAATATAAAGGGCGGGATAAAAATCCAAGAGGAAGATACAATCCTCAAATATCAAGAGATATTGAGCTCTCCATCCTTTCCCCTTCCTTCCACCCAAGAATATATAAGAGATAATAAAAATTTGCATTAAATCATCACCATCAACCAACCATCACATAAAACCTGATAATGCTTCATGAGTCTTCTTCAATTTATGAAATTATTCAATTCTTGGAATACTCTAATCCTGTATATAATATTACTCAATGTATTCTATGAAACTTCTCCAAGTTTCACTCCTTGAATACTCCCCAAAAAGAAGTTATAGAAAGAATGGTAGACTTTATTCAATTTTGGTTTATTCAGGAGATCTAACTTGTATAGAATGCCCCAAACTCAATATTTAACTTTTTATTCTAAAAATCATAAAGAAGAAACTAAAGTCTATACTCTTTCCAATGAAATTGGTCTCGCTTCATTTGGATTCTCTATGAATAATATATGATGGTTTTACCCGGAACACCTATTTATTGACTAGCTTCATGACTGGTCAAAACCTCTATCTTCCACAGCGTGTATATCCATAATTATAGTGAATCAATAGTTGAAACTTTTACCACAAGTACCTTGATATGTCTTCTCAATACCATAGCAATTTCACCATCTGGATCATTCTAGAAAAAACATTATAGCGAAAACGGTAAGATGACCTGAAAATAACATACCTTAGAACACATCACCAAAAGACTTCATCCTCCCTTGAAATCCAGCCTTCTTTACTTATGATTTCCTCTGAAATTAGAATTTTGTATCAAATGAATGTATAATGATATTTATTTATACCATTTAGTTCACTTCCTTTTAACATTAGGGCTGACCTAACACTTTCTTATTTTGTAATTATTTTCTTTAATTATCTTCAAGGCCTACATGTACTTCCTTCTTCAATTCACTTTGTCCTCTTCAAAAATTCATTTATCCTCAACCATGAGGATCCATGTGATGTGCCACATACCACTGGAAACAACATGATACATACTATACATCCATGGGTGTTTTATTTTCATGTGCATTTTCCTTCATGTCCAAATACCTTCATCAATATTGTGGTCCAAAACCAATGACTAGGGTTGACATCAATGACAACAACCAATCTTCCAACAATCCCCGCAGCACAAAGGTTTGGGTAATGGACCCAAGATTTTTTTTATGTAAATATGACTCATTATTTTCTTCTCATGGTTGATAAGAAGTAAATATGGATGAACTCCAAAGTGGTCCCCTTATAGTGAAAGCCCTCACAGGAAGATGCTTTGCGGAGTAAGAGAACCCATGATTAATTGTGGAATAATGAGATGAAGGAAAGTGAATTTGTTAGGGAAACTATCCTATATGGATAGTGCTTGTCATGCCATTTCTGGTGGTATGTGAAACTTCACATAACTCCTCATGGTTAGATAGTTATGACCATGTGAAGTGGGAGAACCCAGGTTTGGGTAATGGACCCAAGTTTGTTTGATGGATAACAATATGATTTTTTCTATATTTTAAGGTAATACTACTATATATGGATATTACATGTCATTCCATTTTTGGTGGTATGTGGAACGTCACATAAATCCTCATGGTTTGAGAGTTAGGTCCTTACGAAGTTGGAGGACCCTCATATGTCATCTAGAAGCCCCAAAATGTCAAAGTAGTCAAAGTAGTTTAAGAGATTTTAGAAGGTAAATAATAAAGTGGAGTGATGAGTGTACTATAATTCAAATTGAATACAAAATAAATTGTTTAAATAATAAATTCAATGGATAAATTAGAAGCGGGTTAATGCTAAAATAAAAAAAGTGGGCAAAGTGACTTAGAAGATGTTTTTAAGGAAGCTACTTGGAGAGTATAAATAAGAGGCAAGGCTCTCTAATTTAAGACACACTTGAGCATATTGAATACCTATAGGTGTATTAGCTAACCAAAGAATATCTAAGTCGAATGTTTGAGGGAAGGTGAAGAAAAGAAGGATGGAATTCAAGGAAAGATAAATTATTTTGATGATGCTTCCTAAGGTATGTTATTTACAAGTCATCTCACCATTTTCACAATAAATTGTTTTCTAGAATGATCCAAACCATGAAAATTCTATTCCATTGATGAAACATATCCAAGTATATGTGGTACAAAATTCATCTTGTGGGTCATTTTATTTGTGGATTTACACTCCGTGAAAAATAGGGTTTGTGGCTAGTCCTAAAACTAGTCAAAAACAAGTGTTTTAGGTAAAAACATCATAACTTCTTCATAACAGATCAAAAATAAGTAAGAAAAAATGTATTGGTTAGAGTACATTTTTTAGTATGATATGTAACATTTTCAGATCGATTCATCAAATAGTTCATGCAAGACATGCTCTACAAGGTCGCTCTCTAGAATAAGCCATATTTCAGCAAGGTATGCCATTTTTTCTATAACTCCCTTTCTGAGAGGTTCCAAATAGTGACACCTGGAGGAATTGCATAGAACACACTCAAGAAAATTGTATATCAGTTTTAGATCTTTATTCATTACAGGTACAAAGTTATGATTACTTCAAGTTAGGGTTGTTGACTAATCCAAAACTAGGCATGTGAGACTAAAGAAAAGTTTGATGAAAATACTAATCTCTTGTTGTTAAAGTTAAGAAAGGTTTGCAGGAATGTGAACATATACACCAGGTCTATTACAAAGCTACAAATCAGATTTGGATGATGAAATTGATGAGGGCTTTTGGTTGAGGTACATGTTGAGTACGTGGTTGAGACAAGTAGTTGATGAGTTGGCACATACATGAGGTGTATAGATGATGATGTTGGTACATATTGATGAGTCATAGTTGATGAGTAGTTGACACATGATTGGTGCATACTTGGTACATGATTGGATGCACTTTTTTATGGTACATATTGATTACAGGTTGTTTGGTACAAGTTGGTGCATGGTTGATGCACTTGTTTATGGTACAGGTTGATTACAAGTTGATGCATGGTTCATATTTATTGGTACAATTTTATAGTGGTATATCTCACAGTGATAGTGTGACAGTGGTTCCATCATTATACTTCTACTTCAGGGCAGTTGGATGGGGCAAGGACAGGTTGTTGTAGCCACCTTTCAATGGTAGCCAGAGAAAAACCTCCTTCTAGTTGTAGCCAGAGAATTAGGGAGTTGGAGCTTCCCTCAGGTTGTAGCCTGAGAAACTAGGGGGTTGGAGCCTCCTTCCAGTTGCAGCTGGAAAACAAAGGAAGTTGGTGCTTCTAATGAATGTAATTCTTCAAGACATATAAGAAAAAACATTAGGTGGTTTTCTCCCGATTTGGGTTTCCACAAAAAACACTGGTGTACTATGTATGTGTGTGATTGTTCATTTCTTCTTTCTCATTATTGGATAATAATTCTACATTGATATAACACTTCGATTATTTGAAGAAAAAGGATTATAATTACGCTATTATTGATTCACCCCCCCTCTTAGTAATCCAACAATTGGTATCAAAGCAGGTTCCTTGAGAAATCAATTTAACCACTGAAAGGTAGATCATGGAGAATACCAACTTGTATAAAAATGCAATACCACAGTTTGATGGACAGAAGTATGCTTTTGGGAGCATAAGGATGAAGACATATATACAAGCATAGGGATTTCAAGTTTGAAAATCAATTGTAGATGGATACAGAGCACCAACAATTCCACCAACAAATGAAAAAGAAGTAAAACTCGGTGAGAATAATTCCAAAGCCACAAATGCACTTTTGAATGGTCTCAGTAATATGGCATTCACCAAAGTTTCACATTGTAAATCCGCTAAATATATTTGGGACAATCTTCAAAATATTTATGAAGGAGATACAAAAGTCAAAGTAGCAAAGGTTCAAACTTACAGAGGTCAGTTCGAACAACTAAAAATGAAGGAAGATGAAGATATTGCAGCCTACTTCTTATGATTCAATGAAAAAGTGAATTCAATCATAGGATTGGCAGAAGAAATCGAAGAATCTGTAATTGTTCAAAAGGTACTAAGATCTCTTCCTATGAGATTCAACCCTAAGATATCAACACTAGAAGAAATATTGGATCTAGACTCAATAAGCATGGACGAACTGCATGGAATCTTCACAACATATGAAATGAGAATTGAACAGGAAAATCCAGATGTAAAAGAAGCAGCCTTGCATCCAAAATATCAAAGCAAAAGAAAAAGGAACAAGAAGAATATAAAAGCAACAATGATGTCTTGGAAGATGATGATGAAGTGGCCAACTTCGTCAAAAGACTGAACAAGGGAACCAACGGTAGGTATAGAGGTAAGATTCCTTTAACTTTTTTAATTGTGATGGTATTGGTCATTTTCCTAACAAATGTCCTCATAAGAAAAAGAGAAGTTATGAAGATTACTCAAAAGGAAAACAAACATATAAAGGCAAAAGAACTACAAAGAAAGTTTTCAAGAATAGCTTATGCACCAAATAAGACATCTCATCATCAGATGAAGATGAAGTCAGTGACAGTGAGACATAAAGAGTTCTATTCATGGCAGTAGAAGACTCTGATAAAGAAGACTCTGAAGAAGAATATGAAGAAGCCAAAGAAGAATATGAAGAAGTCGAAGAAGAAATTGAAGAGGCGAAAGTTGACTTTCGAGAATAATTAAAGTGTGCCATAGAAGTTATCATAAGAGAAAAGAAGAAAAACAAAAAACTACAAGCAGAACTAGACAAGAAACAAGACACTCAAGAACTAGAACAAATTATCACAAAATTGAAGGTTCAAATAGAAGAAGATAAAAGAATTGAAGAAGCACTGAAAGAACAACTAGAAGAAAAGGAAAGGATCATTGGAAACTTGGAAGCAGAGATTGTCACACTAAAAAAGGATATTCAAAAGAAAAGTATGAAGAATAGCTCAAAAGTTTTGGATAACATTATTAGCAGTCAAACATATCATTTTGACAAGACTGGACTTGGATACAATCAGATAGAAAAGGGATCAAGCTCCAAAACAACAGAGCAAGAAACATATCCAAAATGCTATGCAGAAACAATCAAAGGGGATAAGAAGATATATAAGGAAGATTACAGGGACACTCCTCCACCAAGAAGATTGAGATTTCAGAATCAACAACAGATAGATAGGCCTCAAGAAGAAGAAGGATTCATAAGAGCACCTCCTTTCAAAAGATCTTCAACTCCTAGGTATCAAACTATATTTTTTGGTTTATGTTATGCATGTAATAATTTTGGACATAAAGTTGTGAATTGTAGAGCTAACAACAAGAACAAAAACAACTTTGAGAGTTATACACAAAGGGGTTATTCAAGAAGGCCTAGTGAAACACAGAGAAGAAGTTACAACAGGTTTGAATCTTTGAGAAATAAAGTGGAATGTTACAAATGTAACAATTTTGGACATGTGGCCAAAGAGTGCAGAATGGCAATTCCTCCTAAAGAACCTCAACAGAATAACAACGGTCACAAACATGAACCACAGAAAAGGACATGGATAAGAAAGAAAGATCAGTATATCAATGACGAATGCTCACTCGTTCTACAAGATAAGTAGAAGAAACTTGGATGGTATGTTGACAATGGGTGTTCAAAACACATAATAGGTGATAAAGATAAGTTTCTTAGATTACAAAAGGAAAGAGATGGATCAGTCTCCTTCGAAAATGATGATTGAACCAAAATCATTGGAAAAGGCATAGTTTGAATTGGGAACAAGAATGAAAAGGCAGAAAATGTTCTACTAGTAGAAGATATGAAACATAATATTCTAAGTGTGAGTCAAATGGGTGACCAAGGTCATAAAGTGACGTTTGATTCACAAAAGTGTGAGATAAGAAAAGAAGGTTCAGGGAAATTGATCGCTACAGATGCAAGAACTTCAAGAAACATATGTGTGTTAAGTGAAATTGGAAATGAAAATTGTTGTCTAGGAAAGGAAGATGAAAGTTGTCTATGACATAGAAGAATGGGTCACATACATTTTGATAACCTTGTCAAAGTCAACAAAAGAGAAGCAGTCAAAGAGATGCCCCAGATCACGAAACCAACGAACACTTTATGCAAGCATTGTCAACAAGGAAAGTAAACAAAGACAAGGTTCAAATCAAAGGAATATTCAACGACAAGACCACTGGAAATTGTGCATACTGATCTAGTTGCACCAACTAAAACAAAGGGCTTAAAAGGTGATAAATACTTTATGTTATTATTTGATGATTATACAAGAATGACTGCAGTTCGCTTTCTCAAGAATAAGTCAGAAGATTTTGAAAACTTCAAGATCTACAAAGAAATAGTTGAAAATGAAATGGAATCAAAAATCAAATTCTTGAGATCTGATAATGGAGGAGAGTTCACCTCAAAGGAATTTATGGACTACTGAAACAATCATGGAATAAAAAGGCAATTTTTCATTGCTAGGAGACCTCAACATAATGGAGTTGTTTAAAGAAAGAACATGACAGTACAGGAAACAGCTCGAACAATGCTAATGGATTCAAAATTGACAGATATTTTTTGGAGACAGACAATGCATATAGCAATTCACATTCAAAATAGAGTAATGCTCAGAAACAATGCTGAAAAAACTCCTTATGAACTATGGAAAGGAAGACCAGCAAATGTAAAGCACTTCAGAGTTTTTGGAAGCAAATGCTATATGAAAAGAGAAGATGGAGGAATAGGAAATTTTGACTCTCACATTGACAAAGGAGTACTTGTTGGTTACTCAAGTATAAGGAAATCATACAAGTGTTACAATCTAATATTGAAAAAAATTGTGGAAAACATCAACGTAACAATTGATGAAATAGACAGGCTAGAATCAAATGAAGAAAATGAATCAATGAAATATCCCTTAGAAGAAGAAGCAGAAGATGAAAAGGAAGTAGAAGAGGAATATGAAGAGAATCTGACAGAACAAGAAGATAAAATTCATCAAGTGTCTCCAAAGACACCCAGTAAATGAGTATAGAATAACCATCTTTCAAATTAGATTATCAGAAACAAAGATGTAGGAGTTGAGACTAGAAGAAGAATTCATTCACCAAAAAAAACACACCTAGCACTCTTATATACAATTGAACTGAACTGTTTTGAAGAATCCAGCAAGGATGACTTTTGGAATAAGGCCATGGATGAAGAATTGGATCAAATAGATAAAAATGACACTTGGGAATTGGTTCCAAGAATAAAAAATAAGAAAGTGATCGGCACAAAATGGGTTTCAGGAATAAATGGAATGAATATGGAAAGGTTACAAGGAATAAATCTAGATTGGTATGTAAAGGATATGCTCAGATTGAAAGAATCGACTTTGAAGAGACATTTTCCCCAGTTGCCAGAATTGAAGCAATCTGGTTTCTTTTAGCTTATGCATTCTCCAAAAATGTTAAAGTATATCAGATGGACATAAAATCATCTTTTATGAATGGGGAACTTGAAGAAGAAGTTTATAGTGAACAACTAGAAGGATTTCAATTGTCATAGAACACAAATTATGTGTGTAAATTAAATAAGGTCTTGTATGGTCTAAAATAGGCTCCTAGAGCATGGTACTCCAAACTGGATAAGTATTTGCAGTAGGAAAGTTTCATAAAAGGAAGTGTAGACAACAACCTCTACATCAAGGTAAGTCAAGGTAATATTTTATTAATTGAAGTTTATGTTGATAATATTATTTTTGGTAGTGATGATGACAGATTAAGCCAGAAATTTACAAAAGATATGCAGAAATAATTTGAAATGTCGCTACTTGGAGAAATATCCTTATTTTGGGGACTTCAGATACATCAAAGCAACCAAGGAATTTTTATTTCTCAAACCAAATATATCAGAGAAATGATAAAGAGGTTCGGAATGAAAGATTGCAAACCAATTATCACTCCCATGCAAACCAATTGCAAGTTGAGAAAAAATGATGATTCGAAGTCTACAGATCAAAGGCAATATAGGTCAATGATTAGAAGCCTATTGTATGTGACAACATCTAGACCAGATGTAATGAAGGAAGTTGGACAGGTGGCATGATTTCAAGCATCACCAAAGGAATCGCATGTATTAGAAGTGAAGAGGATTTTCAAATATATCAAAGGAACAGAAGAGTTTGGACTATGGTATCCAAAAGGAAAGGATCTATCACTAATTGCCTACACAGACGTAGATTGGGCAGGTTGTATTGATGGCCGATGAAGCACTAGTGGAGCAGCGTTTTACTTGGGTGAGTGTTTAGTATCATGTCTAAGCAAGAAACAATCATCAATATCTCTATCTACAATCGAGGCAGAGTATATTGTAGCAACAACATGTTGTACACAGGTTCTTTGGATGAAACAAACTTTGACAAATATGCAGGTTGAGTATAATGAGCCCATTCCATTATATTGTGATAATGCAAGCACCATCAATATCTCAAAAAACCCAGTGATGCACTCCAAGATTAAGCACATTCCAATCTAGTATCACTTTCTATGGGAACAGGTTGTAAAAAAGAACATCAAAATTGAGTATGTGGGCACAAAAGAACAAGTGGCATACACCTTTACAAAACCACTTCCATGGGAAGCCTTTCAATATCTTCGCCAAAGACTTGGAGTTATTTCTACTCCAAAATGAATGTTTTTTGAATTATTCTTGAATGCTTATCTTATATGTCTTAGATGTACATGAGGAAGCACCATAAGAGGATAGTTCAGTCAAGGGGAGCAGCCCCGAATGGAAATATACCTTTGTCATCGATGACAAAGGGGAAGAGATTTATGAAATGCAGAGGACAGAGGCATGGTTCAATGGGGAGAAGATTTATCAGATGCAGAGGATAGAGGCATGGTTCCCGAGGGATCAGATTTATCAGATGCAAAGGACAGAGGCATGGTTCCAGTGGGAGCATGAGTGATATGATTTCAGTATTTCATCAGAGTGTTTCCATCAATACCAAAGGGGGAGATTGTTTATTAAGGTTGGTTTTCATTGCTGTCAACCCTTGAAGAAAGCCCCACAGCACAAAGGTGTGGGTAATGGACCCAATATTGTTTGATGTAAATATGAATCATTATTGTCTTGTCATGGTTGATAAGAAGTAAATATGGATGAACTCCAAAGTCGTCCCCTTATGGTGAAATCCCTCACGGGAAAACGCTTTGCGTAGTAAGAGAACCCATGCTTAATTATGGAATAATGAGATGAAGGAAAGATAATTTTTCAAGGAAACTATCCTATATGGATAGTTCTTTTCATGCCATTTCTGGTGGCATGTGGAACGTCACATAAATCCTCACGGTTAGAGAGTTATGACCATGTGAAGTTGGAGAACCCAGGTTTGGGTAATGGAACCAAGTTTGTTTCATAGATAACTGTATGATTTTTTATATGATTGAAGGTAATACTATTCTATATGGATATTACATGTCATTCCATTTCTGGTAGTATGTGGAATGTCACATAACTCCTCACGGTTTGAGATTTATGGCCTTACGAAGTTGGAGGACCCTCATATGTCATCTAGAAGCCCCAAAAGGTCAAAGTAGTCAAAGTGGTTTAAGAGATTTTAGAAGGTAAATAATAAAGTGAAGTGATGAGTGTACTATAATTCAAAGTGTATACAAAATAAATTATTTAAATAATAAATTCAATGGAGAAATTAGAAGTGGGTTAACCCTAAAATAAGGAAAGTGGGAAAAGTGACCTAGAAGATGTTTTTAAGGAAGCTACTTGGAGAGTATAAATAAGAGGCAAGGCTCTCTCATTTAAGACACACTTGAGAATATTGAATACCTATAGGTGTCTGAGGTAACCAAAGGATATCCAAGACAAATTTCTGATGGAAGGTGAAGAAAGGAAGTCTGGAATTCAAGGAAGGATAAATTCTTTTGATGATGATTTCTAAGGTATGTTATTTACAGGTCATCTCACCATTTTCACAATAATTTTTTCTCTAAAATGATTCAGAGCATGAAATTTCTATGAAATTGAGGAAACATATCCAAGTATCTGTGTTAAAAAATTCATCTTGTGGGTCGTTTTATTTTTGGAGTTACACTTCGTCAAAAGCAGGTGTTTGTGGCTAGTCTTGAAACTAGTCAAAAGTAGGTGTTTCGGGTAAAGACATCATAACTTCTTCATAACAAATCCAAATTAAGTAAGACCAAATTTTTTGGCTAGAGTACAGTCTACATTATGATGTGTAACTATTTTAGATCTATTCAACAAATTTTTCATATGGGGCACGCTCTACAAGGTCACTCTCTAGAATAAACCATAATTCAGTAAGGTATGCCATTTTTGCTATAACTCCTTTTATGAGAGGTTCCAAATAGTGACACCTAGAGGAATTCCATAAAACAAAATGGAGAAAATTGTATATAAGTTTCAGATATTTATTCATTACAGGTACAAAGTTATGATTACTTCAAGTTAGGGTTGTTGACTAATCCAAAACTAGGCATGTGAGACTAAAGAAAAATTTGATGAAAATGCTAGTCTCTTGCTATTAAAGTTAAGAAATCTTTGCAAGAATGTGAACATATACTTGAGGTCTATTACATAGCTACAAATCATATTGGGATGATGAAATTGATGAGGGATTTTGGTTGAGGTACATTTTGAGTACATGGTTGAGACAAGTAATTGATGAGTTGGCACATACATGAGGTGTATAGTTGATGATGTTGGTATATATTTATGAGTCATAGTTGATGAGTAGTTGACACATGATTGGTACATACTTGGTACATGGTTGGATGCACTTTTTTATGGTACAGGTTGATTACAAGTTGAGGTACAGGTTGATGCATGGTTGATGCATGGTTCAAATTTATTGGTATAGGTTTACATCGGTATATCTCTCAGTGTTACCATCATTCTACTTCTACTTCAAGGCGGTTGCACGGGGCAAGGACAGGTGATTGTACCCAAATTTCAGTTGTAGACGGAGAACACAGGGGGTTGTAGCCTCCTTCTAGGTGTAGCCAGAGAACTGGGGAGTTGGAGCTTCCCTCAGGTTGTAGCCTAAGAAACTAGGGGGTTGGAGCCTCCTTCCAGTTGCAGCTGGAAAACAAAGGAAGTTGGTGCTTCCAATGAATGTAATTCTTCAAGCCATATAAGAAAAATCATTCTATGGTTTTATCCCGATTTGGGTTTCCACGTAAAACACTAGTGTAATGTGTATTTGTGTGATTGTTCATTTCTTATTGCTCATTATTGGATAATAATTCTACATTGATATAACACTTGGATTATTTGAAGAAAAATGATTATGATTATGCTATTATTGATTCACCCCCCCTCTCAGTAATCCAACATTATGGGCTTGTGAAGTTGGAAAACCTTCATGAGTTATCTAGAAGGTCAAAGAAGTCAAATTATTCTAGAAGCTCCTAGAAGAAGTTGACTAGTCAAGTGGGTGAAACTAGGAGTTAATCATGG
The DNA here is from genome assembly GCA_032191745.1 of Picea mariana. NCBI lineage: Eukaryota > Viridiplantae > Streptophyta > Pinopsida > Pinales > Pinaceae > Picea > Picea mariana. The sequence continues at coordinate 66,480 of JASDQU010013772.1, read as the reverse complement.
GTTAAGTTGTTACAATAAGAAAATAATTAAATATAAATTAGTTGCAACTAGAAGTGGAAAATTTACTGATTGTGGATAAAGTGGTTATAAGTGGACAAGTGGTTAGAAGTGGGTTAGCCCTAAAAGAAGGACATTGGGTTAAGTTGGTTAGAAGGGAACCCCTTGATAAAGCTACATGAAAGTATAAATAAGAGAGAAAGTCTCTCCTATTAGCACCTATTGACAAAATTGAATATCTATTATTGTGTAAAGTTTATTGCATGTACTCATTGATACATATAAATTTACACAAGTCTAAGGTAGCATAAAGGGTTGATGGCGAAAGTTTCATAATTGCAAAAATACTGGAAAAAAAAGCCCTAGTTTTTTAGGTGTATGCAGGTTGTCATGGAGAAGGGAACGTACATACGTAGGCTAGCAGTATAACATGCAATGTACAGTTTGGAAAATCCATGAAAACTTTAGGAGACGAAGATGACAGGTCTCTAGAGTCTAAAAGCAAGCTCCCAAGAAAGTTCTACAGTGATCGGGTACAATAGATATATCTACAGGTTCAAAAAGGTATGTCTTATTTCTATGTGTAGTTGGATATTTTTGTCTACATGAGATATGGTTATGGGGGTTTTAGTATTTTCCCTAGAGAGGTTATTGGTTGTATGACACTTACTATATAAGACATATCTACAAAAATATAGTGCTGATATATTTGATATTTATCATTGGTTGATCTTGTTAATGTTGAGGCACATCTTGTATTTCTTGGCATATGTTTGAGAGTTTTTGTGGTACATGGTTGAGAGATTGTAGTTTTGAAGTGGTTGTGAAGTTGTTGTTGTAGTGTGAGGTTGTATATCCATGAGGTTTTGATGTCTACTCCATGTGAGGGTTATTACACTTGTTCATGATTATACACACATGTATGGCGTAGGACTAGAGAAATAAAGAGCACTTGGTTAAGGGATATGTAAGATTATATATGCATATGGAAAAACTATAGATAAGACGCAGTGATATGTTGCAGGTTGATGTGAYAGAGGTAGAAAAGTGTTTGAAGTTTCAGAAAATGTGAAAACCCTATCTTTCTAAAGGCGTATGCAGGTTGTAGTATATATAAGGTGCGTACATAGATAGGTTGCAGTATAGACAGGGTGCATACATATGTGATCTGAATCACATAAAGGTCACATACCTGTTGGTTTTTGGTGGGTATAGGCTGAGTACAATTATAGGTTGGTTACAGGTCAGTGGCACATGTTGGTAACATGTTGTTAGTACAGGTTGGTACAAGTTTACAATGGTACATCTCATAGTGACAGTGTGGTATCGGTTTCATAATTTGACACTTATACTTCAGGGCAAAATGATAGGGCAAGGATAGGTGGTTGTATCCACCTTCTGGTTGTAGCCCGAGAACATAGGGGGTTGTAGCCTCCTTCTAGTTTTTGCCATAGAATTGGGGAGTTGGAGCTTCCTTCTAGTTGTTTCCATAGAATTGGGGAGTTGGAGCTTCCTTCAGGTTGTAGCCTGAGAATATAGGGGGTCATAGCCTCCTTCCAGTTGTAGTTGGAGAACAAAGGAATTCAATGCTTTCAATGAATGTAATTCTTAAAGACATATACAAAAAACCATTTTGTGGTTTTCTCTTCCATTAGGTCTCCACATAAAAATACTAGTGTATTGTGTATGTGTATGATTGTTCATTGTTCATGGTTTACTTACTCTGCAACTTTTGAATGATAATGGTATATTGCTCATAGAGATAAATAACAAGTACATATTGTGGTTAAAAGGATTAAAAATCTCTATTACTATTGGGTAATGGACCCAATATTGTTTGATGTAAAGATGACTCGTTATTGTCTTTTCATGGTTGATAAGAAGTAAATACGAATGAACTCCAAAGTCGTCCCCTTATAATGAAAGCCCTTACGGGAAGACGCTTTGCGTAGTAAGAGAACCCATGCTTAATTGTGGAATAATGAGATGAAGGAAAGTGATTTTTTCAAGGAAACTATCCTATATGGATAGTGCTTTTCATGCCATTTCTGGTGGTATGTGGAATGTCACATAACTCCTCACGGTTGGAGAGTTATGAACATGTGAAGTTGGATAACCCAGGTTTGGGTAATGGACCCAAGTTTGTTTCATGGATAACTATATGATTCTTTCTATATTTTAAGGTAATACTATTCTATATGGATATTACATGTCATTCCATTTCTGGTGGTATGTGGAATGTCACATAAATCCTCACGGTTTGAGATTTATGGCCTTACGAAGTTGGAGGACCCTCATATGTCATCTAGAAGCCCCAAAAGGTCAAAGTGGTCAAAGTGGTTTAAGAGATTTTAGAAGGTAAATAATAAAGTGAAGTGATGAGTGTACTATAATTCAAAGTGAATACAAAACAAATTATTTAAATAATAAATTCAATGGAGAAATTAGAAGTGAGTTAACCCTAAAATAAGGAAAGTGGGCAAAGTGACCTAGAAGATGTTTTTAAGGAAGCTACTTGGAGAGTATAAATAAGAGGCAAAGCTCTCTAATTTAAGACACACTTGAGAATATTGAATACCTATAGGTGTCTGAGGTAACCAAAGGATATCTAATCCAAATTTCTAATGGAGGGTGAAGAAAGGAAGTCCGTAATTCAAGGAAGGATAAATTCTTTTGATGATGCTTTCTAAGGTATGTTATTTACAGGTCATCTCACCATTTTTGCAATAATGTTTTCTCTAAAATGATTCAGAGCATGAAATTGATATGAAATTGAGGAAACATATCCAAGTATCTGTGGTAAAAAATTCATCTTGTGGGTCATTGTATTTTTGGAGTTACACTTCGTGGAAAATAGGGTTTGTGGCTAGTCCTGAAACTAGTCAAAAACAGGTGTTTCAGGTAAAAATGTCATAACTTCTTCATAACATATCCAAATTTAGTAATACAAAATGTTTTGGTTAGAGTATAGTCTGAATTATGATTTGAAATAGTTTTAGATCTATTCAACAATTTTTCGTATGGGGCACGCTCTACAAGTTCTCTCTCTAGAATAAACCATAATTCAGTAAGGTATGCCATTTTTGTTATAACTCCTTTTATGAGAGGTTCCAAATAGTGACACCTAGAGGAATTTTGTAAAACAAAATGAAGAAAATGTTATATAAGCTTCAAATATTTATTCATTACAGGTACAAAGTTATGATTACTTCAAGTTAGGGTTGTTGACTAATCCAAAACTAGGCATGTGAGACTAAAGAAAAGTTTGACGAAAATGCTAGTCTCTTGCTACTAAAGTTAAGGTTTGCAGGAATGTGAACATATACACGAGGTCTATTACATAGCTACAAATCAGATTGGGATGATGAAATTGATGAGGGATTTTGGTTGAGGTACATTTTGAGTACATGGTTGAGACAAGTAGTTGATGAGTTGGCACATACATGAGGTGTATAGTTGATGATGTTGGTACATATTGATGAGTCATAGTTGATAAGTAGTTGAGACATTATTGGTACATAATTGGTACATGGTTGGATGCACTTGTTTATGGTATAGGTTGATTACAGGTTGTTTGGTACAGGTTGGTGCATGGTTGATGCACATTTTTATGGTACAGGTTGATTACAGGTTGAGGTATAGGTTGATGCATGGTTGATGCATGGTTCAAATTTATTGGTACTGGTTTATAGCGATATATCTCACAGTGGTTCCATCATTCTACTTCTACTTCAAGGAGGCTGCACGAGGCAAGGACAGGTGATTGTAGCCACCTTCCGGTTGTAGCCAGAGAACAGAGGGAGTTGTAGCCTCCTTCTGGGTGTAGCCAGAGAATTGGGGAGTTGGAGCTTCCCTCAGGTTGTAGACTAAGAAACTAGGGGGTTGGAGCCTCCTTCCAGTTGTAGTTGGAAAACAAAGGAAGTTGGTGCTTCCAATGAATGTAATTCTTCAAGACATATAAGAAAAATCATTCTGTGGTTTTCTCCCAATTTGGGTTTCCACGTAAAACACTAGTGTAATGTGTATGTGTGTGATTGTTCATTTCTTATTGCTCATTATTGGATAATAATTCTACGTTGATATAACACTTGGATATTTGAAGAAAAATTATTATAATTACACTATTATTGATTCACCCCCCCTCTCAGTAATTCAACATTATGGCCTTGTGAAGTTGGAGAACCTTCATGAGTTATCTAGAAGGTAAAAGAAGTCAAATTATTCTAGAAGCTCCTAGAAGAAGTTAACTAGTCAAGTGGGTGAAACTAGGAGTTAATCATGGGTTAAGTTGTTACAATAAGAAAATAATTAAATATAAATTAGTTGCAACTAGAAGTGGAAAATTTATTGATTGTGGATAAAGTGGTTATAAGTGGACAAGTGGTTAGAAGTGGGCTATCCATAAAAGAAGGACATTAGGTTAAGATGGTTAGAAGGTAACCCCTTGACAAAGCTACATGAAAGTATAAATAAGAGAGCAAGGCTCTCCTATTAGCACCTGTTGAGCACATTGAATATCTATTATTGTGTAAATTTTATTGAAGGTACTCATTGATACATATAAATTTACACAAGTCTAAGGTAGCATAAAAGGTTGATGGAGAAAGTTTCAGAATTGCAAAAATACTGGAAAAAAAAGCCCTAGTTTTTTAGGTGTATGCAGGTTGTCATGGAGAAGGGAGCATACATATGTAGGATAGCAGTATAATATGGAATGTACAGTTGGGAAAATCCATGAAAAATTTAGGAGATGAAGATGACAGGTCTCTAGAGTCTGAAAGAAAGCTCCCAGGAAAGGTCTACAGTGATCAGGTACAATAGATCTATCTACAGGTTCAAAAAGGTATGTCTTATTTCTATGTGTAGTTGGATATTGTTGTCTACATGAGATATTGTTATGGGGGTTTGAGTATTTTTCCTAGAGAGGTTATTGGTTGTATGACACTTACAGTATAAGACATATCTACAAAAATATAGTGTCGATATATTTGATATTTATCATTGGTTGATCTTGTTAATGTTGAGGCACATCTTGTATTTTTTGGCATATGTTTGAGGGTTTTTGTGGTACATGGTTGAGAGCTTGTAGTTGCGAAGTGGTTGTGAAGTTGTTGGTGTAGTGTGAGGTTCTATATCTATGAGGGTTTTATGTCTACTCCATGTGAGGGTTATTACACTTGTCCATGATTATACACACATGTATGGCACATGACTAGAGAGATATAGAGCACTTGGTTAAGGGATATTTAAGATGATGTATGCATATGGCACAACTATAGACAAGATGCAGTGATAGGCTGCAGGTTGATGTGACAAAGGTAGAAAAGTGTTTAAAGTTTCAGAAAATGTGAAAACCCTATCTTTCTAAAGGTGTATACAGGTTATAGTATAGATAAGGTGTGTACATACATAGGCTGCAGTATAGACAGGGTGCATACATATGTGATATGCATCACATAATGGTCACATCCCTGTTGGTTTTTGGTTGGTACAGGTTGAGTACAGGTATAGGTTGGTTACAAGTCAGTGGCATAGGTTGGTAACATGTTGTTAGTACAGGTTGGTACAAGTTTGCAATGGTATATCTCATAGTGAAAGTGTGGTATCAGTTTCATAATTTGACACTTATACTTCAAGGTGGCAGGACAGGGCAAGGATAGGTGGTTGTATCCATCTTCTGGTTGTAGTCGGAGAACATAGGGGGTTGTAGCCTCCTTCTAGTTGTTGACATAGAATTGGGGAATTGGAGCTTCCTTCAGGTTATAGCCTAAAAATATAGGGGGTCATAGCCTCCTTTCAGTTGTAGTTGGAGAACAAAGGAATTCAATGCTTTCAATGAATGTAATTCTTAAGGACATATACAAAAAACCATTATGTGGTTTTCTCTTGCATTGGGTCTCCACATAAAAATATTGGTGTACTATGTATGTGTATGATTGTTCATTATTCATGGTTTACTTACTCTGCAACTGTTGAATGATAATGGTATATTGCTCATAGAGATAAATAACAAGTACATATTGTGGTTAAAAGGATTAAAAATCTCTATTACTAATTCACACCCCCCCCCCCTCTCAATAATCCAACAATTCATATCAAAGTGAGGTTCCTTTAGAAATAAGTTTAACCATTGAAAGGTAGATCATGGAGAGAAAAAATATGTATTAAAATGGAGTACAACAGTTTGATGGACAAAACTATGCATTCTAGAGAAGAAGGATGAAAACATATGTACAAGAACAAGGATTTGAGGTTTGGAAATCAGTTGTAGATGGGTATAAATAACCACTCATTCTGCCAACAAATTACAATAGAAGGAAACTCAGTCTAAGTAATTCAAAATACAAAAATGCACTTCTAAATGGTCTTGGTGATTCGGTATATGTCAAAGTTATGCATTGGAGCTCCACAAAGGAGATTTGGGACAAAATTTATATTTTTATGAAGGAGATAAAACAAAATCAAGGAAGAAAATCTTCAAACTTACAATGGTCAATTTGAACAGTTGAATATGAAGGAAGATGAGAACATTGCATCTTACTTCTTACGAGTTGATGAAACAATGAATGTAATTAGAGGATTGGGATAAGAATTTTATGAATCTATAACTATTCAAAAGGTACTAAGATCTCTTTCAATGAGATTTGATCCTAAGATCTCATCACTAAAAGAAAGAATTGATATGTATTCAATAAGCATGGATGAACTACATGGAATTTTCACAGCCTATGAAATGAGAACTGAACAGGAGAATCCAATTACAAAAGAAGAAGCATTCAAAGAATCCAAGAAGTCAAAGAAAAAAATGAAAGAAAAAGGAAAAAGAAGATAGCAGCAACAGTGACATCTCAGAAGATGATGAAGAAGTAGCCAACTTTGTCAGAAGACTGAAAAAGGGAAACAACGACAAATATAGAGGTAAGATTCCATTGATTTTTTTAATTGTCATGGTATTGGTCATTTTAATAACAAATGTCCCCATAAGAAAAAGAAAAGAAATGAAGAAGATGATTCAACTAGAAAACAAATGTACAAAGGCAAGAAAACCAAAAGGAAATTCTTCATGAAAATATTTTGTACAAAAGAAGATATCACCTCATCACATGAAGATGAAGACAGTGGAAGTGATATAGAAAGGGTTATATTCCTAGAACTAGACGAATCCGATGAATAAGGCACCGAAGAAGAAAATTTAGAGGTGGAAGTTGACTATAGATAAGAATTGATGAGTGTCATAGAAGTTATAAAAAGGGAAAATAAGAAAAACAAGTCACTACAAGAAGAACTAAAAAGAAAAGAGGATTCTCAAAGTTCCAACTCTGAAGAACTAGAACAAATGATGACTAAATTAAAAATTCAAGTTGAAGAAGAAAAAATAATTGAAGAAGCACTCAAAGAATGCTTAGAATAAAGTTACAAGATCATTGAAAATTTGGAAGCAAAGATTGTCACATTGAGAAAATATATTCAAAAGAAAAACATGTAGAAAAACTCAAACATTTTGGACGATATTATCAGCAATCAGAGGCCAAATCATGACAATTTGATGTAGGCGCGCCACCCAGGGCACGTTCACGCACAGGATCTTCTCCTTCTCGGCCCAAAGAACTATAAGGTTCTTCTATTTCCCTATCGGGAAATATGCTCCCACAGTTTTCTCGTGTGATCCCCCTTCCTTGATTTATCGGGGAATCAGAACTCGTGACTCCACGAGTTCAAAGGTTGAACACTGGGTTCTTGGATCCCTGAGACCCGATGGTCAATCAACTCACTGACTTTTCCCTGAGGTATTTTTCTACTCGCGACCTCGTAGGTTGAACTGTCGAACTTTCACCCTCCTATTCCGTGAATCCCCGAGATACGAGATTTCAACGGAATGTTGACTCTCTTTCCAGGCAACGCGTGTCTACCCATCAACCACACTATCCCACCTTATGCTCTGCCACGTGTCCACACAAAGCTTGCTCTCATCACTTCACGACTGGCGAATCCTAACACCAATACTTCGGGACTTCTCGCGGCGAGATCCCGAGGCTTCGTGCCACCTATATTCCACTTTCCGCTTTGTTGTGGCCACCTGTCCTCCAATGGTTGGAATCTTGCTTCTTGCAAACTCACAATCCCCGCACCCAAATCCTTGAGTCTTTCCTCATGAGGTCCCGATACACGATCTCACGCGCAGATCCAAGGGTCCCCCTACAATATGGATCCAAAGGTTATTCACCTTCTCGCTTCTCACGTCCTCGTGACTTTGAATACCCAATACTTGGGCTCTCACCCTATCAGCTCCTGACTTCACGAGATCTCTCTATCTTTGCCACCTTTCCCACTTAGATGGACACTCCTGATCTTCTCACCACTTTACCGCTTCGCGTACTCGCGCCTCGCGACTTTTAACACCAATACTTGGGCCTTCACTCTGCGAACTCCCAAGTTCATGAGATCTCTTGATCTCTGCCACCTGTCCTCTTCATATGGATGGCTCACAGCCTCCTTGCCACTTCACCACTTCGTGACTTAGGGCCCCCAACACTTGGAATCTCGACCTGCCAACTCCCAAGTTCGTGAGATCCCTCAATCTTTGACACCTGTCCTCTTCAAATAGACGGCTCCTAGCCTCTTTACACTTCGCTGCTCGTGACTTGGAGTACCCAATACTTGGGCTTTCACTCTGCAAACTCCCAAGTTCACAAGATCCTTAGATCCCTGACACCTATCCTCTTCAGATGGACGGCTCACAGCTTCTCGCCACTTCGCTACTCGCGAAACCGAAGGGCTTCCATTTCTATCCTCCAACGTCCGAGTCTGCGAGATGACAGAATCTCCCTACACGCGTCCTCCACAACGAACGGCTCTGATCTTGTAGGTATATCGCGTCTCATGACCTCGCTTCTCTTGCTGCAAAACTTTGGGGCTTCAACTCACAAGTCCCTGATACACGAGACCACGTGTAGATTTGACGGCTTCCGTGACTCTGAATCGACGGATCTGCCTCTCCTGAACTTCAAACTCTTTGGAATATTCTCGCCGTAACCTCCTTGCACCTCTGCAAGATCTAACGATCCTCGGAACTTCACGAAATCTCCTCAGAGGATTTCGACCGTCTGTTCTTCCTTGTATAACCCACAAAATGAGAAATATGTATCTCTCCACGAGATTCCTTCGCCGCTTCGCCAACCTGCGACGCTTCTCTTCGGCTTCTGACAGTAGCTTCCCTACACTTAACCTTCAAAAAATTCAAAGGTCTATTCCTATTGAGATTCTCCACAACTTCAGTCTTTAAGAGGAACCTTTGCATGCACTCCTTGCAGAAAATCTTCAATCACATCTAAGTGTTGAAGTTCTCTTGACTCTGTTCACACCTGCAGCAATAGTCCTTCAATACTTCACTCAGTTTCACGACTGAGACTCTCTTAGCCTGCGCACTCTTTGCACGGATCTATGTCTAACTGCACCTTCGCGACGAATGAGAACAAAAGCTATCTCTCTGAGCCTTCTGTCAACGCACTCCCTTGCGGACGACTCCAACTGCACTCCTTGCAGGAATCCTTGCTCAAAAGAGAAAACAATTGTAACTCACCTCACTTGCTCTCAAATTTCAATCTCGACACATGAAATCATATGCACAGCATAACAACAATGCATAACAGGAAGAAATATTCATAAGCAGAGCATTTAACACACATACACAGAGAATAACACAACATCCATGAATCTGAATCAATGTCTTCTATTAATTCAAGATCTATACATGGGTGTTCTTCTACAAATCTCTGCTATTCTCCTATGCTCTCTAGATTCTTCTTACTCCTGTTAAAATTGTTACAATGATACAAATGAGGGTGTCTATATTCGGTTTTCCCTCTTTCTTCTAGAATTGTCTAATCTAAGAATTCAATTCTATCTACCTGCAACTCTACTATAAATGCCTCTGTCTATCTCAAACGAGAGCATATGGCTCGAGGTATGATTACATTTTTTCCAAGGCACCTAAATTAAATTATCTCATTTATATTCAGTGCATCAACTTCAAGGGAAAATTTAAAAATTCAAAAACTTGCTCTGGATGTCTTCTAGCTGTCTTCTGCTTCCACGTTGGTTTTGCTTGTCATGAGGGATGCTCCTGCATCATACTCCCTCGCTTGAAAATTTGCATGGGCTCCTTTCCATGAGCTCCTGCATGGTATGTCCATGCTTCGAAATCTCTGCTTCAGTCTCCCAGCTGGCATCTTCAACTGGATGGCCTTTCCACTTGACCAAATATTCAAAATATTCTTTCCTTCTGGTTTTCTTACCCACTCGTTTATTCATTATCTGCTCCATCTGTGGCTTCTCTGCAACTGGCATCTACTTATGCCACTAGACCTCTGGTTGATCATCACTTTCTACTCCTGCTTCATCAGCTTTATATGGATATAAATCCGCAACATTAGATATCAGAGATATTCCAACACCCTCTGGTAACTCAATTTCATAAGCGTTTTGTCTCATTTTCTTCAAGACCTTACATGGCCCAATTTTCTTCACCTTCAGCTTGTTATATGTTCCTCTCGGGAACCTTTCCTTCCTCAAATGTGCCATAACTAGATCACCAACTTCAAACTGAAGTTGTATTCTATGTTGATCTGCTCTGCGCTTGTACTCCTGACTTGACTTCAACAACCGCTCCTTCACCCTGGTGTGAAGTTCTTCCATCGCCTCTACGAATTCTTCAGCGTTTGCACTCTTAGTTATTATCTGTTCTGAATCCCTCAGTTCAGATACTCCTCTTGGCTACCTGTCGTATACAATCTCAAATGGAATTTTGCCTGTGCTCCTGTTCACTGAGTCGTTGTATGCAAACTCTGCCTGTGGCAACACATTGTCCCAACTGTTGTGGTGCTATGTCACCAAGCTTCTTAGCAAGTCTCCCAAACTTCTATTTACCACCTTTGTTTGCCCATCCGTCTGAGGATGATAGGTAGAACTAAACATCAAGTTAGTCCCCAGCTTCTTCCACAATGTTCTCCAAAAATGCCCTATGAATTTTGTGTCCCTTTCTGAAACTATGCTTCTCGAAAATCCATGGAGTCGAACAATCTCTTTGAAAAATAAATTTGCGATGTGGGTCGCATTGCTGGTCTTCTGGCATGGGATAAAATGTGCCATTTTAGAAAACCTGTCAACTACCACAAAGATTGAATCAACACCTCTTTGTGTCTTCGGCAATCCCAATACAAAATCCATGCTAATTTCATCCCACGGCTTGTCTGGTATGGGAAATGGTTGATAAAAACCTGCATTTTGCTTCCTTCCTTTTGAATGTTGGCAAATTTTGCATCTATCCACAAACTTCTTGACTTCTGAGCTCATCCCTAGCCAAAAGTATGACTCTCTCAGCTTTGCAAATGTCTTATCATGGCCAAAATGTCCAGCCAATCCTCCACTGTGTTTTTCCTTCAACAAGTTCTCCCTCATGGAGCAATTCAGAATACACAGTTGGTTTCCTTTGAACAACAATCCGTCCTGGATCACATACTCTATCCACTGTCTTCTGTCTCTGAGAACTGGATTCTCAGTTGCTTCATAAGCTTCCTTAAAGTCTGAATCATCTGCATACATGTCCTTGAGATCCTCAAAGCCTAACATCCTGACTTTGAACTCCTGCAACAACAAACACTTCCTGCTCAAAGCATCAACAACTTTGTTAGCAGTACCAGAAATATGTTTTATCACAAAAGTGAAATTCTGCATGTATTCAACCCATTTAACATGCCTCTGATTCAACTTTTCTTGTTGAGTCACAAATTGTAATGCATGGTTATCACTATATAAAACAAAATCCTTTGGAATCAAATAGTGCCTCCATTTCTTCAATGCCTGTATGATGGCATAGAATTCTTTATCATATGTGGAATATTTCTCTTTTGCCTCATTCAGTTTCTCACTGAAATATGCAATTGGTCTATCTTTCTGGCTCAAGAACACTCCAATTGCAAACCTTCTTGCATCACATTTTACCTGGAATGTCTTCTGAAAATATGGCAACAAGAACACTGGTTGTTCTGTAATCTTTCGTTTCAATAAATTGAAACTCTTCTCAGCCTCTTCAGTCCAGTGAAAAGATTTATGTCTTTTCTTGACTGTGTCCATCATTGTTGCGCTAATTCCACTGAAATTTCTAATGAATTTTCGGTAGAAACTAGCCAAACCGTGAAAACTTCTCACCTCAAATATGTTCATCGATGATGGCCAATTCTTAATTACCTCCACCTTATCTGGATCCATCCTCAACTCATTTGAAGATATAAAAAAACCCAGATATATGAGTTTTGTCTTCATAAATGAGGACTTCTTCATATTTATCAAAAGCTTCTCTTGCTGTAATCTCTTCATCACAATAGCCAAATGCTTCAGATGTTCAGCCTTTGTTTTGCTGAAAACCAATATGTCATCGAGATACACAATGACAAATTTCCCAATGAACTCCTTCAGGACTTCATTCATCAACCTTATAAAGGTACTTGGTGCATTCGTCAAACCAAATGGCATGACAAGCCATTCGTACAAACCTTCATTTGTCTTGAATGCTATTTTCCATTCGTCACCTTCTCTCATACGAATCTGATGATATCCACTCTTCAAATCATCTATGAAAAAAAAATTGCTTCACTTAAGAAATCCATCAAATCATCCATTCTTGGCAATGGGAATCGATACCTGATAGTTATCTTATTAATGGCTCTTGAATCAATGCACATCCTCCAGCCTCCGTCTTTCTTCGGATTGAGTATTTTTGGAACATCACATGGACTCAAGCTTTCCCTGACCAAGCCTTTGTCCAACAACTCCTGGACCTGTCTTTTAACCTCTTCATTCTCCTGCGGCGTCAATCTGTATGCGGCTTTGTTTGGTAAACTAGCTCCTGGTATGAGGTCTATATGATGACTCACACTCCTCATCGGTGGCAACGAATGAGGTAGTTCATCCACTATAATATCATCGAACTCTTCCAGCAATTCCTGAACTTCTCCTCGCAAATCATCCACTCTTTTGCTAGTCAAAACAATTCTCAGTTTTCTGACCACAAAGAATTGTGGATCCTCCTTCTTAACTTCTGTAAAAAGTTCCTTCCCACTCATGAGAAGTACTGTGTTGTTCACTTCAGGTTTCACTTCTTTATCCTCAATTGGACACAGCATATGAGTTCTCCCATTCTTCTCCAGGGTATATGTATTCATCCTCCCATCATGAATTACATTCCTATCATATTGCCATGGTCTACCCAGCAATAAATGATAGACATCCATAGGAATAACATCACATAAAATCTTATCATTATATCCTCCTATCTTAATGTCAACTAAGCTCTGTTTAGTGACATTTTCCTGATGTCCCTTCTGTAGCCATGAAACTTTGTATGGTTTCAGGTGATCATTTGTCTTCAGCTCCAACTTTTCTACCATCTCGGTTGAAACGAGATTATCGGTGCTTCCACTATTCACAATGACCTTGCATGCCCAACCCTTGGTCTTGCAAGCAGTCCTAAAAATACTGTTTCTCTATGCTAGATTCTCCATCTCCTTCTCTGGCATCAAAAGGAATTTTCGCATCACCAGTGATCTTCCGCCTTCAGCGTATTCTGCCTCAGCATCTCACCTTTGTGCCTCAGCAATGTGAGCTTCTCCTCCATCCTTCTTCCTATCTGGACAGTCAATTGACTTGTGCCCATTCTTTCCACATGTGAAGCATGTGATTATTCCACCTCTTCCTCTTCCTCTACCTCTGGTACGAGGAAACCTATTATTATTAGCATATCCTCCTCTCTGCTCAGTATGATGTTCTCTTTGCTCAGCATATCACTCTCACTGCGAACTTCCACCTCTCTCTGTCTGACTCTGAGGTTTCTTCCAGTCATCCTTGGGCTTCTGGTATTTATCTTGGGCAACTGAATTTCCTTTGAGCTGACTTCTACCTCGGCCCCTCTGACTTTGTTTACGACTCAGCTTCTCCTCAGCTTTCAGAGCCAATTGGTAAGCATCCTCCACCATTCAGATGGTTGCCAAATTTAGCTCATCCTGAATTTCATACCTCAGGCCATTCATATACCTGGCCACCTTTTCATCATTACTTTCACGATGACCTGCTCTGATATTCAACCTATAAAACTCCTCAGTATACTCTTTCACTGTCATCAGCTTCTGTCACAGGTTCTGCATCCTCCTAAACAGAGAAATTTGATAGTCCCTGGGAATGAATTTCGCCTTCATCTTTGCAATCATCCTATCCCAGCTCTTAATTTTCTGCTTGCCTTAGCAATGTCTATCAGCTTGCAGTTCATCCCACCACAGGGCTGCATGTCACTTTAATCTCGTGACAGCATGTCTGACCTTTTTGTCATCTTCGATATATTCATAGTCGAAGTAAGTGTCAAGAGCTCTAATCCAATCTAGTAGCTCTTCTGCATCCAGACTCCCTTCATAAGCTGGAATGTCCATCTTTGTTTTCGAACTCATCTGAGCAATAACCTTAATTAAACGCTCATTGGCTGCATCTTCCGCTGGGATTTCTTCTTCTCCATGTCCAGCATCACCTTCATCTTCGGATTCACTGATATCTCCCGCATCAGCATTGCACCTTTGTGATGTCTCCATGTCCTCCATTCTAGCACGAAGATTTCGCATTTCTCTCTCCACGTCTGGATTCTGTACTTGCCTACCTCCTTCTCTGGACAATTCCCTTTCCTCCCCTGAATCGAGTGATTGTATACCTCTTCTCCTTGGCAGCATGGTGAATTCTCCTTTTTCTCTGCTACAGAAAGTAACGAAGATTTTATACGCTCTGATACCACTTGACGCAGGTGCGCCACCCAGGGCACGTCCGCGCACAGGATCTTCTCCTTCTTGACCCGAAGAACTCTAAGGTTCTTCTATTTCCCTATCGGGGATTCTTCTCCCATAGTTTTCTCGTGCGATCCCCCTTACTTGATTTATCAGGGAATCGGAACTCATGACTCCACGAGTTCAAAGGTTGAACACTAGGTTCTTGGATCCCCGAGACCCAATGGTCAGTCAACTCGCTGACTTTTCCCTGAGGGATTTCGCTACTCGCGACCTCGTAGGTTGAACTGTCGAACTTTCACCCTCCTATTCTGTGAATCCCCGAGATATGAGATTTCAATGGAATGTTGACTCTCTTTCCAGGCAACGCGTATCTACCCGTCGACCACGCAGTCCCACCTTATGCTCTGCCATGTGTCCACATGAACCTTTCTCTCGGCACTTCGTTACTCGTGAATCCTAACACCAATACTTCGGGACTTCTCACGGCGAGATCCCGAGGCTTCGTGCCACCTATATTCCACTCGCCACTTTGTTGTGGCCACCTATCCTCCAATGGTCGGAATCTCTCTTCTCGCAAACTCACGATCCCCACACCCAAATCCTTGAGTCTTTTCTCCCGAGGTCCTGATAGACGATCTCACGTGCAGATCCAACGGTCCCCCTACAATCTGGATCCAACAGTTATTCACCCTCTCGCTTCTCACGTCCTCGTGACTTTGAATACCCAATACTTGGGCTCTCACCCTGCGAGCTCCCGAGTTCGTCAGATCTCTCAATCTCTGCCACCTGTCCCACTCAGATGGACGCTCCTGATCTTCTCTCCACTTCGCTGCTTTGCATACTCGCGCCTCGCAACTTTTAACACCAATACTTGGGCCTTCACTCTGCGAACTCCCGAGTTCACGAGATCTCTTGATCTCTGCCACCTGTCCTCTTTAGATGGATGGCTCACAGCCTCCTTTCCACTTCGCCGCTTCATGACTTAGGGCCCCCAACACTTGGAATCTTGACCTGCGGACTCCCGATTTCACGAGATCCCTCGATCTTTGACACCTGTCCTCTTCAAATGGACGGCTCCTAGCCTCTCACCACTTCGTTGCTCGTGACTTGGAGTACCCAACACTTGGGCTTTCACTCTACAAACTCCCGAGTTCATGATATCCTTAGATCCCTGACACCTGTTCTCTTCATATGGACGGCTCACAGCTTCTCGCCACTTCGCTACTCGTGAAACCGAAGGGCTTCCATTTCTATCCTCCAACGTCCAAGTCTGGGATATGAGAGAATCTCCCTACACGTGTCCTCCACAACGAACGTCTCTGATCTTATAGGCATATCGCGTCTCACGACCTCGTTGCTCTTGCTACACAACTTTGTGGCTTCAACTCACGATTCCCCGATACACGAGACCACGTGTAGATCTGACGAATTTCGTGACTCTGAATCGACGGCTCTGCCTCTCCTGAGCTTCAAACTCTTCGGAATCTTCTCGCCGTAACCTCCTTGCACCTCTGCAAGATCTAACAATCCTTGGAACTTTGCGAAATCTCCTCAGAGGATTTCGAACGTCCGTTCTTCCTTGTATAACCCACAAATGAGAAAAGTGTATCTCTCCACGAGATTCCTTCACCGCTTCGCCAACCTACGACGCTTCTCTCCAGCTTCTGACAGCAGCTTCCCTACACTTAACCTTGAGAAAATTCAAAGGTCTATTCCTACTGAGCTTCTCCACAACTTCATTCTTTAAGAGGAACCTTTGCATGCACTCCTTGCGGCAAATCTTCAATCACATCTAAGTGTTGAAGTTCTCTTGACTCTACGCACACTTGCAGCAGTAGTCCTTCAATACTTCACTCAGTTTCACGACTGAGACTCTCTTAGCCTGCGCACTCTTTGCACGGCCCTACGTCTAACTGCACCTTCGCGACGAATGAGAACAAAATCTATCTCTCTGAGCCTTCTGTCAATGCACTCCCTTGCAGACAACTCCAACTGTACTCCTTGCAGGAATCCTTGCTCAAAAGAGAAAACAATTGTAACTCACCTCACTTGCTCTCAGATTTCAATCTCGACACATGAAATCATATGCACAGCATAACAACGATGCATAACAGGAAGAAATATTCATAAGCAGAGCATTTAACACACATACACAGAGAATAACACAACAGCCATGAATCTAAATCAACTTCTTCTATTAATTCAAGATCTATACATGGGTGTTCTTCTACAACTCTCTGCTATTCTCCTATGCTCTCTAGATTCTTCTTGCTCCTATTAAAATTGTTACAATGATACAAATGAGGGTGTCTATATTCGGTTTTCCCTCTTTCTTCTAGAATTGTCTAATCTAAGAATTCAATTCTATCTACCTGCAACTACTACTATAAATTCCTCTGTCTATCTCAGACGAGAGAATATGGCTCAAGGTCTGATTACATTTTTTCCAAGGCGCCTAAATTAAATGATCTCATTTATATTCAACGCATCAACTTCAAGGGAAAATTTAAAAATTCAAAAACTTGCTCTGGATGTCTTCCAGCTGTCTTCTGCTTCCACATTGGTTTTTCTTGTCGTGAGGGATGCTCCTGCATCACAAGTATAGACTTGGATACAATCATACAGAAAATGAACCAAGCTCCAAAACAACATATCAAGAAACACGTGCAAGAAGCTATGCAGAGATAGTCAGAGGAGACAAGAAGTTTTACAAGGAAGATCACACAGACACTCCTCCACCCAGAAGATTCAAATTTCAGAATCAGCGATAGTCAGAAAAAAGAAGGCTTCAAGAGGAAGAAGGATTCAAAAGAGTAACTCTTTTAAAAAGATATTCAACTCCTAGGTATCAAACTATATTCTTTGTTTTATGGTAGTCATGTAATAATTTTGGAAATAAAGTTGTAAATTGCACAAAAAATAGTAGAAATAGAAACAACTATGAAAGCCATGCACAAAATGGTTATCCAAGAAGGTCTAGTGAAATACAGAAAAGAATCTACAACAGGTTTGAATCCTTCAGCACTAAAGTGGAATGTTTAAAGTGCATAAAATTTGGACACGTGGCCAAATATTGTAGAATGACAACCCCTCCTAGAGAATCACAACAAAATAAAAATAGTCACAGACAAGAATCTCAATAGAGAATATGGATAAGAAAGCAGAATCGGTATAACAATGAAGAATGCACACTCGATCTACAAGATAAACACAAGAAATGTGGTTGGTATGTTGACAGTTGTTTCTCAAATAACATGATAGGTGATGAGGACAAGTTTCTAACATTGAGAATGGAAAGAGATGGATCAGTCTCTTTTAGAAACTATGACTCAGCTAGAATCATTGGAAGAGGCATAGTCAAAATTGGAAACAAGGATACCGAGGAAGAAAATGTTATACTAGTGGAAGATATGAAACTTAATATTCTAAGTGTAAGTCATATGTGTGATCAAGGTCACAAACTTGTGTTTGATTCATGGAAGTGCGATATAAGAAAACAAGGTTCAGCAAGATTGGTTGGAACAGTTGTAAGAACTTCAAGAAACATATATGTATTAAGTGAAATTGGAAATGAAAAGTATTGTCTAGGAAAGGAAGATGAAGTTTGGCTATGTCATAGAAGAATGGGTCACATAAGCTTTGATAACCTCGTCAAAGTCAGAAAAAAGGAAGCAATCAAAGAAATTCCCCATATCACGAAGCCAACCAACACATTATGCAAGCATTGTCAACAAGGAAAAAAAACAAAGACAATTCAAATCAAAGGAATACTCCACAACAAGACCACTAGAAATTGTGCATATTGATCTAGATGGAACAACTAGAACAAAGGGTTTAAAAGGTGAGCTATATTTTATGTTATTGATTGATGATTATACAAGGATGACTGCAGTTTGGTTTCTCAGGAAGAAGTCAAAAGAATTTGAGAACTTCAAGGTATACAAGGAAATGGTTGAAAATGAAATGGATTCAAAAATGAAATGTTTGATATCTGATAATGGAGGAGAGTTTACTTCAAAGGAATTTATGGATTTCTGCAGCAAGCATGGAATAAAAAGGAAATTCTCCATTGCTAGAATACCTCAACAAAATAAATTTGTGGAAAGAAAGAATAGGATAGTATAAGAAATGGCTTGAACTATGTTAATGGATTCCAGGTTGACTGATGTCTTTTGGGAACATGCAGTGCATACAAAATTTCACATTCAAAATAGAGTAATGCTCAGAAACAAAAGTGATAAGACTACCTACACGCTATGGAAAGGAATACCAACAAATGTGAATCACTTATGAGTTTTTGGAAGCAAATTCTACATCAAAAGAGAATATGGCAGAATAGGAAAGTTTGATTCTCGTGTGGAAAAAGGCATAGTTTATGGGTAATCGAGTACAAGGAAAGCATACAAATTTTTCAATCTAAGGCTCAACAAAGTTTTGGGAAGCATCAATGTGACGGTTGATGAGAAAGTTGGATTGAAAATAAAGGAAGAAGAAAAGGAGTCAGTGGAATAATTTCATGAAGAAGAAGCAAAGGATGAAGAAGTAGTAGAAGGGGACTATGAAGAAGATCACATAGAATTAGAAGAGAAAGAACAACAAGTACCTCCAAATACACCTAGAAAATGAATACAAAAGAATCATCCCTCAGATTAGATTATCGTAAGAAAATATGCAGGAGTTGATAGTAGAAGAAGAATTCATTCACCAAAAAAACTGCACCTAGCACTCTTATCTTCGATTGAACCAACCATTTTTGAAGAAGACATCAAGGATGAATTCTGGATAAATTCCATGGATGAAGATTTGGATCATATAGAGAAGAATGAAAATTGGGAATTGGTTCCAAGATCAAGGTACAAGAATGTGATCGACACAAAGTGGGTCTTCATAAATAATTTAATGAAGATGGAAAGGTTACCAAGAACAAAGCTAGATTGGTATGTAAAAGATATGCACAGGTTGAAGGTATTGAATCTGAAGAGACTTTCCTCGATTACCAGAATGGAAGAAATCAAATTGATCCTAGCTTATGCATGCTCCATGAATATTAAAGTGTATCAGATGGACATGAAATAAACCTTTATGAATGGAAAACTAGAATAAGTCTACATTGAGCAACCAGAAGGATTTTAGTTGTCAGAGAATGAAGATTATGTTTGTAGGTTGAATAAGTCCTTGTATGGTCTAAAACAAGACGCCAGAGCATGGTATTCTAGACTTGACACATATCTATAGAAACAAGGGTTCATAAAAGGAAATGCAGACAACACCCT
>JASDQU010013772.1:9808-20607 GCA_032191745.1 Picea mariana | reverse complement strand
GAGCATTATGGAGAACACATATAGAGGATATTTTAAGGGATTCCATCGTTAGCATTTTCCACGGAGCTTCGTGGGTCTCGAATCCGTTCGAGGTCCTCAGTCATCTTCCGGAACACTTGCTCTCGATACCCTTGACAGGTTTCGGGCTTGATACCCTTCTCATTGTAGTCTACCCGACTGTCGACTGTACCCGCCTGATAGTTGTTCACGTGCTGGCAAACTAGTTGCCAATCTTTTCTAGGGACATACACAGGTGACTGCGGGGGTATACCACGGTACCTAGGATGGACATCGGACCAACGCTTTGTAGAGTAGACCCCGAGGGTGCTTCCGTATTTGAGTTGCACTTGCGCCGGTAAGGTACTCTAGTGTTGGTTGTTGTAACTGTTCTTCCTACTAATATAGTGCTTGCTTGATTTATCTTTTAGGGGATTTCTTGTAGTGCATGTTACTGTTTGTCCATGTAGAATACCTTAGCGTGTCGTGAATCTTCTCACACAGTGGAGTATTTAGAGCTCCATCGGTCACGAAGGATTCTGGGCCTGCCGCCGGTTATCCTGGAGCCACCCCCGCCACCACTGAGGCGGAAGCTAGACCATCTTGGGTCTTTCGAAGAAACTGGGGCTTTCGATCCCGAACAACCCCCCGAGGAATTGACCGCCAATCTTGGATTGGTTGAAACCTCAAACGCTGATTTTGGGCTGGACATTATTGTGCCAATTCAATTTTACGAAAGCCAATCAGCGCCTAACCCAGTTATGGAACAAATCACTTCAATTGGGACTTCTTCCATTCCTATCACTGTTACTACCACAAGAGAAGCTTCTCCTAACTTGCCTTTGTTGACGGTTCGGGCCACCATGGTCTCGGCTGCAACTACGTCGCACAGTGGACCGTCCTCATCTATCCCGGCGGCTATGCAACCTTACACACCTAGTACGATAGGCGCTCCATTTTCATACAGTATGCCTAGTTCAAGTACTTTTCCTGCACTCACTTCTTCCATTTCACAGACTTCAGGTCTGGGGGCAGGAAGCTCAAATGCTTCTCTACAAGGTCAAATTGGGGGAACTCATGTCCCTTTCAACGCGTTTCCTTACACTGGAGGTCATATCCCTCCTTCGTCCCCTTCGCTCGGTGGTTCGCATCAGCAGCCCGCCGGGCAGCCTACACACACGAGTCCATTTGGAGTCGGGAGTCAAGGAATTCTTGCGCAAACTCTGCCGGTAGGTTCATCGCTGTTTGTTTGGAACGAGACGTTTGGTAATAACACCTTCGCATCCGCTGCTTTCCCATCAGGGGGCACACCCATTTTTGGACAGTCTACACCGGCACAGGGTACTATTCCTGCACTGGGGGAACATATACTAGGACCTTGGAATTCAGGACAAGGATCCGTTCCTTCATCTGGAATGCCATTCTGGGGAAATTCTTTCCACAGCCAATGGAACCCCGGACATGCCTCTATGCCTCTCCCCACAGAGCTGGCATAGGGGAATCCTTCCCAAAGTCCCTCAAATACGATGAATGCCCAACATCCTATGTCCTTCATGGGCAATCAGCAAACGATGTCTCCTCAAATGCAAAACCCTTACGCTGGTCAAGGCAACGGTTTCTACCAAAACTCGGGCCAACAACCAAACTTTTCCTGGCAACCTGGTGCCAGTCAAACCCCAAGACCCGTTTATCCTAGCTATCAGCAGCAACCTAAATTGCCTTTCTTGGCAACGTTACACTTGTCGGATTTAACACGGTTGTTGAATGATCCTATCTGTCACGATCCGCGTTGGCCTCCTATGCCGACGAAGTTGCCTTCGGACATCCCAAAGTTCGAAGCCAAGCCTAATGAAGATCCAGGTGATCACGTGACCACTTTCCACTTATGGTGTTCATCTAACACACTGAAAGATAACTCCGTCCAGTTGCGATTGTTTCAATGCACTCTTATTGGGAGTGTCGCGAAATGGTACATAGAGCTTGATCGTTCACGATATTCCTTTTTTGGCGAACTTGCTATGGATTTCCTTAACCATTTCCAGTTACCTGTTAGATACGACGAAGACACTGAATTGCTAGCCAATTTCGAACAGACGTCAGTGGACCATATCTCGGATCATATTCGAGAGTGGCGACGTCGAAAGAGTCTTATCAAGGTACCCGTCCCACCAGCATTCCTGCTTGAGTGGTTCCTTAAGTCTTTAGTTCCGCAGTTATCCAAAGACATCGCAACTTCAGGGGTCTTCTCTGAGGAAGAAGCCATCATGAGAGCTCAACAGTTTGAGCTTATCTATTCTCAGTCTTGTCTATTGTACACCATCCTGCCGGATGCACCAAGATCGATTTTGGACAAAACCAGACAGAGAGTTGGACCACATGCCAATGGTATAGTTGGTTCAGCACAAACCAAGCCCGCTGAGCAATTGACAAAGCAATTGCAGCAGTTATGTATTCAACACTCAGCGGCCAGCCAGACTCCTGTTTTGGCTGCTCCTCCTACTCAAACATCGGAAGTAAACTCTGTACAGACATCTAACCCAAAGGCCAACCAGCAGCCTGAAGGAAAGAAAAAACAACGTAAGAAGAGTAAGGGGGATAAGAAACAAAATGAAAACGTTGGCGAGGGCACTACCGAAAAGAGGAAGGCGAGGTATCCGTGCAACCTATGTGTGGAAGATCACCCAACCCATCTATGCCCTCGACTTGCAGAGGCCCAGAAGTTTGTCACACAACAACAACAAGCCGTGTTGACTAACCCCTTTCAGCATGGGTAGAATTTAACTCAAGCCTCTGCAAGTACGAAGGGGGGCAGCCACGAAAACTTCCCTCCCNCAAACGGTTCATCTTCCGCGAACGTATATATGATGAAAAGTGATGCTTTCATAGCAACTAGAGCTCATGATTATAGCAAGCCAAGTGTCTCTAAGAAGGGAAAAGAAGCCGAGATCCCATCTCTTCCTCTACAGATCGAGAAGACGTTGGGTGAAACAATGACTCGCATCCCCAAAGGTGCATTTAAACGTGCTTCTCATAATCCAAACGCAAGGGCCACCCAGAACTACTCTGTGGTGGAAGATTTGTCACAAACCCCTTGTGCTATGTCCGCTTTGGAAGTCCTCCAAAGTTGCCCTGCTCAGAGAAAAGCCTTGTTGACTGCTTTGGGCTCTACTGAGACTTGTAACCCGGGAACGATCATGTTAGATACGACTGACTTGAAACCTCGTTTGCCTTACCACGTCGCGTTTCAGATAGTAGTGTCTCACCCCACGAAAACCTTTACATGAAACATCTTCCGCACGGTGGTAGACGAAGGCGCTTCAACTTGCGTTATGTCGTTAGCATGTTAGAAAGCCATTGGTCAACCTGAGTTGTCTCCGTCACCTACTCTTCTCACTGCGTTCGATGGTCGTTCTTTCTGACCGCATGGCATCATCCCCTCTTTCCTTGTTCAGTTAGGAGGGAAGACTGTGTGCATCGAAGTAGAGGTAGTTGATGCCCCCATCGACTACAATCTATTGTTAGGTCATAGTTGGACTTATGCAATGCAATCGGTGGTCGCTACAATCTTCCGAGTCCTATTGTTTCCACATGAAGGCCAGATAGTGACTATTGATCAGCTGTCCTTCTCGCGACCTGACCCAGCCTTGGGGGCATCCACGGTTCCCATGGTAGATAATCCTCAAGCCAATGTCATTAACATAGGAGTTGGTTTGTGCCCATCTTTGATGGGTACCTTCGATTACCCACCTCCTCAAGGCGATGTCAAGTTTATATCGACTCACCACAAGGCTGATATTTTCCATGTTTCATCGTTTCGCACGACTTACTTTCAGGATCAGTGGACTCTTCCTTCCCCATCAGACACGATGGACGCGACAGGGCATGCGGGCATGTCTACGCCCTTGTCAGCCACTGAAGTAGTGTACTCTTTGGTTCAGTAAACTTCAGCTACTCCTGATCTGATTCCAGCACCGGAGTTGGATCCACTCCTTGAGCCTATTTGGGCTCAGGATTCTCTTGTCAACACCGATTCGTTAGACTTAGTCTTGCCTTCCGACGAAGCTATAATCGAAGCAATGACTGGTCTGGAAAAACCCTGGGAAGATCTTCATCACAGATCATACTTCCTCCCGGAGTTACACCGAATCGAGGCAGGAGAATTCACTATCACCATGACGGGAGATTAGCCTTGTCCCATTAACCTCTTAGCTACGCAGGATATTTATGCTGAGGGCAACATGGCGACTATCGCTGAAACGATGCCTATCAATATCTCCCGAACCCCCGGCGTCGTGGAGAATGTTTTTGTCGGAGCGGATTGCTCCCCCGAAGAGATTCAGATTTACACGGATCTTTTCAAAGAATTTCGCGATGTTTTTTCCTGGTCTTATGAGGAAATGCCAGGCATCGATCCGAAAATAGTTGAACATGAGATCATTACGTATCCGGACGCAAAGCCTGTTCGACATAAACTTCGTCCAGTTAATCCAAGGAAGGCAGCAGCTATCAAAGCTGAAGTTGAGAAATTGCTTAAGGCAGGGTTCATATACCCTATCCACTTGACTGAATGGGTGTCAAATCCCGTGCCAGTCGATAAAAAACAGGGCATGATTCGTGTCTGTACCGATTTCCATGATTTGAATAAGGCATGTCCGAAAGATAATTATCCAACCCCATTCATCTATCAGATCATTGATGAATGCACCGATTGTGAAGCCTTTTCGTTCATGGATGGTTTCTCGGGCTATAACCAGATCCAAATTAAACCTGAGGACCAACACAAAACGACATTCATTTGTACGTGGGGTACATTCGCCTATCGAAAAATGCCTTTTGGTCTCAAGAATGCTGGAGCCACTTTCCAGCGGGCCATGTCTTTTGCGTTTCATGACCTCAAACATATAGTCGAGGCATATCTAGATGATTTAGCATCACGCTCTCGCAAGCGAAAGGATCATCCTACGCACCTCCGACTAATCTTTGAGCGTTGTCGCTACTTTCGGATTTGCTTGAATCCCAACAAGTGCAGATTTTGCGTCACGTCAGGATGTTTGTTAGGTTTCATCGTTTCAACCACGGGGATCATGGTGGATCCTCTTAAGGTGGAGGCAATAGTCCAGTTGCCCCCCCCACGCACAATTTTACAACTTCAGAGTCTTCAAGGTAAGGAAAAATTCTTACGACGCTTCATCGCCAACTATGCTGAAATCACCAAGGGCTTCATGCATTTACTGAAGAAAGACGTTCCTTTTCTCTGGGACGAGGCCGCTCAGCGCTCTTTCGACGCATTGAAAGATGCCCTTACAACCGCACCTCTGCTACGACCACCAAATTATAACAAGGATTTCCTATTATATCTGGCTGTCGCAGAGTCAACTATAGGCATGGTTTTAGTTCAAGAAGATGATTCATTTTCTGAATACGTGATCTATTACTTGAGCTGAGGCCTCGTAGGACCGGAACTTAATTACACCCATCTCAAAAAACTTGCGTTGGCCGCAGTTCATGCTGTTCAACGGTTCCGTCACTATGTTCTGTTTCGTAAGACCACTGTCCTTGCCATCGTGAATCCATTTCAGTACATGTTGACACGATGAGTAATCGGCGGCAAAATCAATAGATGGATGGTCATCCTCCAAGAATTTGACTTAGATTTTGTTTCAGCGAAGTCCAAGAAGTCCTGGTCTTCACAGAACTTATTTCAGAACTTCCGGTTGAGTCAGGTGACGTTGTGCCTAAGGAATCGCCTATCCGGGGTGATATGTTTTTGATTGAATCATCTGATCCATGGTACGAAGATATACTGATATATCTCCAGACTTTGAAGTGTCCTAACTCTGCTTCTCGTGATGAGCGTCGGCGGATACGCCATCAGGCCAAGAACTATTTGATACTCAATGATACTTTGTATCAGAGAGGTGTAGATTGTATTTTGCGTCGATGCCTCACTCATGAGGAGGCCGTCATAGTGCTCAACGATTGTCATACAGGAGCTTGTGGCGGTCACTTATCCGGGTTGGAAACAACCCAAAAAATTTTACGAGCAGGTTACTTCTGGCCCACGCTTATTAAAGATTGTATTGAGTCGGTCAAAAAGTGCCATCCATGCCAAATCTTCTCACGGAAGATGAGGGCACATCTAGCTCCGATGTTTCTTGTTATCACCGTCAGTCCCTTCACCAAGTGGGGGATTGATTACACTACTTGAAACCCCCCATCAGCACAGGGGCACCACTATATAATTGTGGTTGTCAACTACTTTACTAAGTGGGTTGAAGCCACGCCGACGTTCAAAGATGATGGAGAGACTGCAGCTCTCTTCTTATTTAACCAGATCATAGCATGGTTCGGAGTCCCGAGAGAGATTGTCATTGACCATGGCAGTCACTTTCAGAATCAAATGATGACCGAGTTAACGTCAAAGCTTGGGTTACGGCAGGAACACTCATCACCTTACTACCCCCAAGCCAATGGGCAAGTGGAAGCTGTTAACAAAATGCTTAAGACAATGCTACAGTGAACCATCAACTCAACCAAGTCTAACTGGCAGTTGATGTTATATTCAGCATTATGGGCTTACCGAACATCAGTTAAGACTGCAACTGGTTTCTCACCTTTCCAACTTGTTTACGGGCTGGAGGCAGTCTTGCCCATCGAATGTCAAATTCCATCTCTGAAATTGGCAGTACAGTTACTGCCAGACACCTCTCTGCTAGAAGAACGGTTAGTACACCTTGAGCAACTTGATGAGCAGTGTTGCAATGTGGCCCTGGCCAACGAAGCTCATAAGAATAGGTTCAAGTGTCAGTATGATAGGTCCGTTCGTCCTCGGGTTTTCTCTGAGGGTGACCTTGTCCTGGTTTACGACCAAGATAAGGACCCCCTGGGGGCAGGAAAGTTTAAACCCATGTGGTTCGGACCCTTCATTGTTAAGGAGGTGCTAAAGAAGGGCGCTTATCATCTAGTCGATTTTGAAGGGAATGCTTTGGCGGAGCCTAGAAATGGGCTCTACCTCAAGAAGTACTACTCATAGGGTCACTGTGGGTAACTTTTTGTAACATATGTATAGTCTTTGTGCTATTACTTTCTTTCATTTCTTTTGAAAAACGTGTCATGGACGTGTCATTAATGTTATCTTTCATCACTATGGCAGATGTCAAGTGAGTCCGAGGTGTTCATTGGGTATGCGGACGGTGCTAGTCGACACACGCGGAGGCTTGCCTCCGCAACTTGGGTAATCTTTACACCGCAGGGTCAGTTGTTATCTTCCGGAGGGATATGCTTAGGTGACACCACCAACAATGTTGCCGAGTATAGTGCAGTTATTGAGTTGCTTCGTGACGCTTTGTCATTGGGTATCTCCCTTCTCCGGGTCTATCTAGACGCTCAACTGGTTGTGTCGCAGCTAAACCGAATATACCGTGTGCATGATCCTACTCTACACCGAAGATTCCTTAGGGTACGTCTCTTGGAACGCAATTTTGATTATATTACATATTTTCATGTTCCTAGAAGTCTAAATCAAATCACAGATACTCTAGATAATCACATTTTAGATTGGCATCTTGCTCACACATAAAGAAGATCATGATCAAACACATGTAAATACATTTTTGTACACAAAATCCATAAAGACACATAAAAGAAATAAAAATCATATATATACATCATAAAAGTCTCAGAGTACATAGATGGGCGCAAGCGCCTCAAAAAGTGGGATCCATAACGAGTCACTAGGGCTTATGCCCTCAAAAAATATAATACATATGAGTGCTCGAGGCACATAAAAGTATGCAAAAGTTGTTCAAGGCCTATGAGCCCTATTATAGTCATGAACAGCCCGACCCAACCGCCTAAACAATCGGACCCATGTCCGAGGTAACCCCACCATATGAGTCTGCATGGGGATCGGCATATCCTCTATCTCAATCATGGGCACTGTGCGGGTGAGCTCAGTGAAGTTCTACTCAATCCGCCTAAGAGCCCTCTCAGCCTCTCCTGTGGGAGGGTTCCCTACTACTGCTGCTCCCCTGGCGACGGTAGCTGCGGCCTTTGGCCATGGATGGCACCTGTTCCACGCAAATTTGGCAAGCCGCACAGGTCCCACATCTGCACGCAATACAAAGCACACCCATCAGAAACTCTGTTATCCAAAAACATGATATATATCTAAAAAGACATAAAAATTACATATGCAAAAAACAAAAAAACTGTACAGGAGGAGACTTGCCTATCTCTCCTCGCTCCTCACCAGGTGGCACTGGCATCGCTGGATCTCTGGAGAAGTCAATCTCCGCATATGGGTAGTCCTCAATGGCGGGGATCTGTCGTGACAACCAAGCAAAGAAGTCGTCGTCGAAGGCCTCCACGGTCCTTCCGCCACCCTGTCGCGGCAGTAATGCTGCCCATCTACACACTGCCGGGAATGTCGCCAGATGTCCTCATACCGTCATCCGAGGAATAAAACATGGAACTCTCTCAAATAAGAATGAGCAGAGAATAGTCCCAAACCCGAAGTTCCTGTGTCTGTGCTCATGGCAATCGGTCAATTTCCTCTTCATACTCTCTAGCAGGGTGGTACTCCAGTCATAGATTTGTGCATTCATACACTGAATCCCACAGTTCATCTTCGCACGCGATGCCGGATGTACGTCTTTGGAGCCGGTGATTCGCCCAATGAGCGATAGAATGGTCTATAGGGTAAAGTTGGTGACACTGCCAACCGGTATCCAGGAAGTCCCCTGGTTGGTCTCAGCCACGCAATACTCTGCTATCATCTCCGAGACTTTGCTCGGCCCCGCAGGAAATGTCTGCAAGTTGACAGGTTCCCCTCTCCTTGAGAGGCCCGTCAAGAAATAGATGTCCTCAGTGGTGGGCACCAAGGATTGCCCCTCGATCATGAATGCCTCAGCATCAGGATGCCAGTAGTCAACCAGGGCATTCAGCAGCCTTGGTTGTGCACGCATAAATGGACATAAGAAAAACTTCATGAGACCACACTGTGTCAGCACACCCATCATGTTTGGATCTGCAGCGACTGCCTCATTGGCAGCCTCATGCTCTCTCTCTCTCCAATGCACATACATCCTGCAAAAATCACAAGGTAGAAAGGGAGTTAGACTCTTGCACAAATCATTTTTTTGTTGCGCGGGGGGTAACCCGCGGGCTGTAGAAGTGACAGTCACGGGTACCCACGCGCTGTCTTAATCGTGCGCACGGGTACCCGCGGGCTGTCTCTGGACAACCCGCGGGTTACTAGGGCCAACCCTTTAAAGGGCGACGGCCACCCCCCCAACACCATAAAAAACATCAATTAAAGTATTGAAATGCAAGATGAGGGAGTTTGTACTTACTTGGTCTGAGCGGAAGTCTGTTTGGTCCACTGTAGCTCCCGGAATCACGATCTGTAGAAAAGGGGTTCTGTTGGCTCCAGAGTCAATTTCCAAATCAGCAATGGTGATAATGAGCTGCCAGCTTCTAATTTATAGAGTTTTTGGCCTCTTTTTGTCACTTTTTTGGGCCCTTTTATCAGTTTATTTATACCAAAAACCATTTTGGGTGGTTCCGGAGTTATATGGAAGGGATTCGATCAGGTATTGGGACACTTTTCATTGAGTTTCAGAAAAATAAAAAATAAAAATTACATAAGGACGGTCCATAAAAAGTTTTTTTTTTCAAAAATCAACCTGAGCATATAGGGTAGGATTTCATCCCCACTGTTGCATCTCGTTGCCTTTTGTTTTTACGATATAGGATCGATCCCATCCGGTTGTATCACGGAACCGTCATATCTGCTCTAGAAGTGCTGCAACTGGATGGTAGGGCTTACCAAAACATGGATGCCCTAGGTATTTCCTCGTTGCATTATGGTGTCCATGCCATTTCTGACAACACAGTAGGCTCAGGAGTCCATATAGTCTTCCCTGAATATGAGTTTGAGCCTCATTTTCATGGGTATTTTTCACTCTTTGTCTTACCCACCGGACTCCCAAACACATAACGGGTCTCCTTTTAAGCCCTTTTCAGACCCTTTAAACATGAAAAGATTGCCGAGCGATCTTGTGACCCGTCACGCTCGTTAAACTGAAATTTGAAGTCACGTCTGTCCGGCGATAGTTTACCCCTTTTTCGGTCTGGACGGTCAACTGTACGAATAAAGGAGCGCTCTATTGAATTTCCATTCTTTAGAAGAGTATCCTCAGGTATAATTTTATTCCTTTTTCGGGCCTGAGGGACTAAATTTACGAAAAAGAAACCCCCCCGAAGTCCATAGTTAAGCTCTTTTCAGACTCCCTAAAATTGAAAAGATTGTCGAGTGACCTTATTCTTTCACACTCGTTAAACGGTCTAGAAGAATATTCCTGACGGAGTCCATAGTTAAGCTTTTTTCAGACTCCTTAAAATTGAAAAAATATCCGAGTGATCTTGTCCTTGTCACACTCGTTAAATTGGTTTTGAATTGACGTCTAGTTGGTGCTAATTTACCCCTTTTTCGAACCAACTAGACTATTGATGAAAAAGGTACCCCAATGGAGTTTTCTTTTATTCTTTTTCAGACTCTCTAAACATGAAAAATCACCGAGCTTCCCTTCTTTGGGCTCGTTAAACTTATATCGAAGGATGTTAGCATTGTGTGTTCTATCAACCGCATTTGCATCCTTTACCCATCAGCCTAGTAACAGTTTGCGTCTGCGTTTTAACACCTTTGGCCACTGGAGGATTTTTTCGAGTATCATTTCCTAGAACATCAGTCTTGTCCTTTTGCCTTGAACTTGTATGTTTGCGATCCTCGTTCCTCCCTT
>JASDQU010013771.1:76322-99172 GCA_032191745.1 Picea mariana | reverse complement strand
TGAGAAGATACAACCTGTTGTGCTTCTTTATCTCTTTTGGTATACTCCACCCAACTCTCAAGCCTAGCCATGACGACATGGGCCCGAATTTCATCCTTGAGGCTGTTGATAAAACACTCTCAGAAAAAGGCATCAAACATGCCCTCTGTTCTAAAATCCAGGCGCTCAAAGGTGGCTATAAAGTCTTCCATTATTCCTAATTGTTTCAGCTTTGTCAAATGGCCCAAATGGTTGGTGTCAGTGTCAAAGTGTTCATAAATCTCTGCCAGAAATTGTGTCCAAGCAATATACCTTTGACGAGAATTTTTTCTCCATTGCCACCATTGCCAATGTTCTTGAACTAGATGGAGAACACCATACCAGAGTTTGTCCAAGTCATCTGTAATGATGTATAAAGAGAAGTAATGTTCCATTTGGGTTAGCCAACCAGTGGGGTCCAAGCCATCAAATTTGGTCACGTCCACCCGTGGAAGGCGTAGGTCACGTTGAAAGTGATGGTTCTGCAAGGTATGGGAATGAGAGGAATGGTCACCTTCAATATGTTGGGGTAAGGAAGAGTAAGGGTTATCTGTATGGATATGAAGTTTGGTGCAGAGTGTCGAAAATACTGATTCAATATGGGTGGTGAGGTCTTGTTTGATTTCACCGATTGAGGAATGTATGGTTGTATTGATGGTGGCAACATTGGCACTGAGTTGTTTCACTTCTTGTTGGGTCTCAATGAGACCAGACTGCAAGGTGTTGAAGCGAGCTTCCAAGTCTTGGCTACGAGTATGGGCCATGAGGATGGGGGAACTGAAAAGAAGCAGGTGGGGTAAAACATTTCTTTCAAAAAAATGATATGGATGAATGTGATAAGGGAAAAGAGATGAATCCAATGGAATAGGGCTGAAATAATGGTGAAAAAATTTCCAGACTTTTTTTTTTTTTAATGTCCGGTCTGAAGAATACTGCAGAGAGGAAATGCCCAAATGCTTAACCAGAAAGAAATGTGTATTTACTTGGCAACCCGAACACAGTTACGCGGTAATAGATCTTGTCTGTCTTAATTTGTTTATGTTTTTGTCCCCAAGGGTTAGGTATTGAAGGGTTCTATAGACAAGGGTTTGCCCTGTGCTATATCTCTTTGATATACGTGCGAGGTCCAATAGTAGTACTCGGCCTAATATCTCAGGGCACTAACTAAGGAGGAAAGACTGTACCCTTAGCCATACTACCCGACTGCCCAGGTACTAGAGAGTGTCTTCCCAAGTGTTGTTCTCGGTGACACTATAGCAGTTGGGTGACCGATCGGTTTATCTAAAGAGGGATTTAAGTAATCTAGGCCATTCCATACACAGGTGCTGTCTGATGCGCTACCACTCGAAGGGGTACTAACAGGGGTTACAAGGGTGGCCAACGGATGTGTGCTTAAGTACCACTTGTATTTCCTGTGTGTATGAATCTCTCAACCACAGTTTTATGCGCGTAACAACATATCTCTGTGGCTTAAAGATGCTGGAATACGTCTTTACCCGAAAAAAAAAATTAACCCACACTTTCTGCTGAGGAAAGTGCTATGATACCACTTGTAATATACCAGATATAAAATGTATGCAGAACAAAAATAAAATGCTAGTAATGGTAGAATAAAAACAATATAACCAGAACATTCACCACAATAACACTGAAATGATATAAGAATAACAACGGAAATAGCACTTTGAATCTAAAAGCAATGTTCATGGGCCTCTTCGAGGGGGAAACCTCTAGTTGAGCAGAGATCTATTACAATAATATCCAAGCTAGGGTTCTCATACCCTCGACTCCTATTTATACTAAAAAGAAGCATCTAGAGGAAGATCCTTCTAGAAGCGGAAGCTCCTATTAGGTCTTCTTACATCCGCCTTATTCCATTTTATTGGAAAAACTTATTAATATTGACCTTTATTACATCTAAATATATTGTTCTACCTATGTGCGGGTTAGGACCCTAACAGTTTACAATCTTCCATGCCAAATTTATTTAACAATTTAGTGGAATACTTAGTTTTAATACGACATATTTGGTTAGGATGTTGAGATACTTCAACTCCAAGATAATAATGAAGTGTCCCTAAATCAATCATTTTGAACCCTGCTTTAAGTTCTTCCTTAACCTATTTGATGTGACCATCATTATTTCATGTTATGATTAAGTCATCAACATAGAGTACAAGTATCACCATGTGCTTATCCTTCATTCGAAAATACAGTGTATCATGTGATTCACTTCGCTAAAAAGCTACCTTTCATAGGTACTCATCCATTTTGCATTCCAAACTTGAGGAGCTTGTTTCAAACCATATAAATCCTTCACAAGTTTGAAAACTTTATGTTCTTGTCCTTTAGCTTCAAAACCTTGTGGTTGATTCATGAAAATATCTTCCTTTATATCTCCATTCAAGAAGGCACTTTTGGCATCCATTTGATGTAATTTCCAACCATTATGTGTAGCCAAATTGATAACCATTCTAATAGTATTCCATTTAGTTGTGGGTGAAAAGGTTTCTTCATAATAAATTTCTTCCCGTTGAGCAAAAAATTTTGCAACAAGTCGTGCTTTGTACTTGTCAATTTTACCATTGGGATTGTACTTTACTCAATAAACCCATTTACAAGTGATGCACTTAACATCATGTGGAAAATCAACTAAGTTCCAAGTCCCATTTGCAAGTACTAAATCATATTCATTAATAATTGCTTCTTGCCATTATTTATGTTTAGTTGCTTCAACAAAAGTCGTAGGTTGAGTGGAAGCATGAGAAAAAATAGCTTCTTCTCTTGAAGATCTCCTAGTTCCTGTTTTGTTCATTTCATCTAAATGAACATCTTTAAGAAGTTGTTCAGACCACTTTGGATTCTTTTGTTGAGGAGATTGACGTTCGAATCACCATTATTATTGAAAAGAAGATTTTCAAAAAATGAGGCTCTTCTTTCATATGAAATATCTGAGGTTCGAGAAGATTTAGTATCGGAAGAGTCTTTTGTCGTTTCATTATCATATGAATAAGAAGAACTTTAAAGAGATGTCATCTGGAGAAACAAAGTCTTTTTCAAACCAAATTTTTTTCTTTGACTTGTTCAGCTTACCTTTACCCTTAGTGTTTTTCTTCTCTAAACGACTAAGGAGATGATTAATCTCATATAAACTGTTACTTTCAGTTTCATAAAAAATCGCATCTCTACTTACAATGAATTTTCCATCTGAAAGAAATCTATACCCTTTCTTTTCATCAAAGTATCCAATGAAGGTACACTTCCTACTTCAGTTTTCTAATTTAGTCCTATTTTCCTTAGGAATTAAAGCATAACATGTTGATCCAAAAACCCTAAGATGATTTATCTTGGGTTTAAAACTGTACCAAGCTTCATAAGGAGTTTGTCCATCTAAAGCTGATGTATGTGATCGATTTCTGAGATAAACTACAATATGGATTACTTCAACCCAATATTTTGTGCTCAACCCTTTAAATTGCATCATAGATCTTGCCATGCCCATGAGCATTCTATTCATCCTTTCAGTAACTCCATTCTACTATGGAGTATATGAATTTTTTAGTTTCCTGTTAATTCCATTGTTTCGACAATAATCATTGAATTTAGTTGAAGTGAATTCACCTCCATTATCAGTTCTCAAAGAAGCAACCTTTTCTCTAGTTTCATTTTCAACCATGTGTTGAAAATTTACAAACTTTTCAAAATCTTCAAAATTTTCCTTTAAAAAGTACACCCATGTCATTCTAGTGTGGTCATCAATGAAAAATATAAAGCATCGACAACCACCAAAACAATATTCCATTTGACCACATATATCATTGTGAATCAACTCTAATTACGTTGTTGCTTGCCATGAGCTGGTTGGAAAAGATTTTCACTTTTGCTTGCCAAAAATACAATATTCACACTTGGATTTTTCTTTCTTTAAATTTGGCAAACCCTTTACCAAATATTGGGACTTAAGTTTCAATAGACTATCAAATTTTAAGTGACAAAATTGAAAATGCCATAATCTAAATGAAGACATTTCAGAATTCACTGTTGTTGCAACCTCTTACTTTCTTTGGATGACTTTCCCATTTATTATTAATAAATTCCCATCTTCATATCTAGTCATCATTGTTTTCAATTTATCCTTCTCTGGCTTAATCTTCTCCAAACCATCTTGCATGACGATTTGATGTCCAACTTTTTTGATTGTGACTAGGGATAACATTTTTTTCTTAAAAGTTGGTACATACCAAACATTTGAAATCCATTTTTCACCAATTCCAGGGAGAAAAGCTTTCACTGAACCTTTTCCTTGAGGTATATGAGTTGTATCATCAACTAAATAAATGGGATTTATTTGAACATCTTTATAATTCCAAAAATAGTCTCTGCGATAAGTCATATGCTGAGTAGCCCCTATGTCCAATATCCAATCATTTTCAAATGAATCTACATGTTGAACTATTGAAAAAACATATTCATATTGATCATCATGGTAATATTGATCTTCTGCATATCGAGCTAATTGTTGAGAATTTGAATTTGATGTCTGATTAAACTTTGGAAATTGATCATTGCTTGTAGGACAATTTGATGCATAATGACCCATTTTTAAACATATTTTACTTCTTACTTGACTGAAGATTCTGCCTCTTCCTGACTGTGCATTATTATTGTGAGGATTACTTTAAATATTTTGTTGATGAAAATTTCTACGACCTCTACCTTGACCACTACCTCTGCCACAACCTCGATTAGAAGACTGATTTTGAAAATTTCCAAAATTTGATTTTCGTCTTCCTTTAGAACTTTCATCTTTACTGAAAAGAAGATCTTCTCCTGATTGTTTTTGTTTTCCAAAATATTTACTATGTTGAGATAGTAGCTCCCTAAGTGAATCAAAATTCACGGTTGATAACTTATCAGTTATTTGCAAAGTCTCAAGAAAATGATTATAAGATGGAGGAAATCCATTTATTACAATGGAGACTAGAAAACTATATTTAAGTTTAGGAAAACCGCCTTTGATGATTTCTTGATGAATGTTCTTAATCATTGAAATGTATTCCAATACATCACCATTGTTTGCTAATGTGTGTTTAAGCAATTTCATTTGTAGATCAAATCTATGAGATGCAGCAGGAGTATCAAAAATCTTCTTTAATATATTCCAAGCAAACTATGCATCTTTCGAATTCTCAATATCAACAAAAATGTGTTCAGTTACATAAGAACGTAGAAAAGAAGGTGCTTTTTCATCTTTCAAATTCCATTTTTCTAAAGAAGAAGCGATGGTGAGCTTAGTTGGATCAGTATCACCATCACAGATATCATGCCATAATTCATTATATATTAGAGTGTTCAGCATGTGTCGACTCCAAGATTTGTAATTATTGGGTCCATCTAACTTATTTGATTTTATGAATAGATTGATTAATTTAGACATGATTTTTGTTGCAATATTTGCAAGTGAATAATCCACAAAACTCCAAAAGAGAGACACAAGATGCCATAAATAAAGAGTACACAATCCATGCAAAAAGAGTACTTTTAAGGGCTTGTCCTTGACCCATTAAAAGTCTTGTTGGAAATGGAATTTAAGAGATTATTTTACTGGACTCTTCTCAACTTCTGAGTGTTCAAGGCTACAATCAAATCTTTCAAATTTTGACAAGTAATAAAATGTGCTCCCTCTTGAGCTAAATTCATCAATGACTTAAACGATTACAACTCAAGTCTCTAAAAATAAAAAACAAAACTCTTTAATTTGAAGATAAAAGTTTAAAATTCTTATAACTCCACACTTTTATGTTAAAACAATTTTTGGTCCTTCATCCAGTCCTTCATCCGGTCCTCAATTTGGTCCTCAATTTGGTCCTCAGTATAGTCCTCAATCCGGTCCGCGATATAGACCTCGATATAAATAAAGATTTTTGCAATGATTTTTGATAATTTAATATCAATTAAAAAAATTGTCCACCAAAATCATGCAGAAGGGGCTTCAAAAACGAGGACACACAACAATCTTTTGACACGTGGAATAGATTTGAGTGGGTGCAATAGCACCATTTTGTGTGGAGATCAAAATACTTAAGATATTATTGTTGAGATGGTTGTTTCCTCATATCTTCATTCGCCTCAGATATTTCTTTTGCATATCACGAATATTCTAGAGAAATTCATGAAATTCGTGAGATCTTTGTTTTCCTCAAATATGAAATTCGCGTTCTGGTTATTGGCCCAGAGAAAATTGCCTCAGATATGAATATGGTTATTTCCTCAGATTTTCATTCATGTTCTGGTTATGGTTCCACCATGTTCAGATCAACCCTCCTTTTGAAAACCCTATACAAAAACATCAGCAACTGCAAATGACGATGACAATGCAGCAGAGCGAAATCATGGAAAAAATTGAGTGGATTAGGTTCCAAATACGTAGAGATGATACCAGAGATTCAATATGATGACCTTCTGCTAAATTCAAATGTGATCCATGATCCGGTTCTTGATACGGTCCTTAATACAGACCTTGATACAGACCTTAATACAGACCAGATCTAAAAGCTAAAAAAATATAGAATCTACAACTTTGAATTTAAACTGCCAGATTTATGAACAGATCTAAAGTAATTTTTACAAAAATGAGCCCTCTTAATTAATTGAAAAAATGACAGTGCATCATCTTGATATCATAAAACAATGTAGATTTATAATATATCTTCTATGATCTTGATATTTACAAGCCTAACGACTGATAAATTTACAGATTTAGAACTACAAATAGTAGAAATAGTTCTAGAAATCTAATCAACAATAAAATGAGGATTAGATCTGAAATAAAATCAAAAAATTGATTTAGAAAAAATATGCAATTAAAAACTAAGTTTTCCTTACTTTAAACAAAAACAGATTACCTCAGTATCATTTCCCTTGAGTTTGAAGAGATCTCAGTTGATGTTGTGGAGACTTCCTTTCTTCCTCAATCCATCACTATTTATCTTCCATCACAATTTTCACCATGGCTCTGATACCATGTTGACAAAGTGTCCTCATACACATAATTTTATTGATAAGGAAAAAGTGATTACAATATGAAGTGAGAACTCATAATCTACTCATTAACCTCACTTGAAAAAGGATCTATTTTATATAGATAAACTCTAAACTAAAAATAGGAGAACAAGAAATCACATAATTACATGAGTATGATAGGTGTCCTTTACATAGAAGTTGGGTGTCCTTATCCTAACAAACTAGAATAAACTAACTTCTTAAAAAAATTATACTAGAAAATACTTAGACTATAGAACTTTAGGATTATGAGGCTAACACATATCATGTTAGCATCATTGTAATTGTATTTTCATATTGTCTTGATTCATTATGTATATATGTATGCTCATAATCATATGTTAGACTAGATATGTTTTTATTTGTTTATTTTATCATATATGAATGAGGGGTGATATCACCACCTTAGGGATTACTAATGTATTTTCTTGAGATCTAGGAGGCACAGGTCATACTAGAGATGATGAGGTTCTCATGTGCTCTACAATGAGCACATGTCCCTGAGTTGGAACCATATGTTATCCTCTAACCTAGGGATAAATAAGGAGATCGTGTTTCGAGGCCCATAGGTCCTAGACATGGAGTGCTGAGAGCCAGATGACTTAAGCATGGTCTCTTAGGGACCCTCTTTTCTTCAGTGAAGTACACATATCACGAACAATAATATCCATCACACCAGCCAGGTACTAAAGTAGCAGTGAGTCCTACTCCATGAGGTAATCAGTTTGGGTATCATGGTATGTATCACTCTAATTTTTTAGGCACTTGAACATGTTGTATTGAATTCTTCTTCATTTCATGAGGTTTGCTTGGAAATTATGATCATTTCCTCGTTCATACCTGGAAGGGTGACACGATGCCCTAGTAAGTTGATTTCCCTTTAGGATAGGTTTCTATTGGGTGGATCTGTGAAAATTCATCATTTGTTCCCTCCATAATTACCACTTTCCATATTTAGTCCCTCCATATCCCCTATCCTTGTTTGGGAAATGGGATTGGCTACACTAGGAAGGGTTGTAACTTACCTCATGGGAAGAAGGGGCTAAAGGCCCAAAGGGTAAAAGTATCTAGCAAGATTTAAAAGATAATTTTGAAACCTTTGAGATGCTTCTCCCAGGGATCCCCGAGAAATCAGTGAAAGGGTTTTCAGTAAGAAAAGGGGACCTACAGGATAACATAAAACAATCAAGGTACTAGTTGATGGATAGGAAGTCTTATCACAAGCCGATCTACTATAACCATAGGCATGTAGCGGTATGACACTACCACCTAGTTGGTCACCAAACTAGGGTAGTGGATCTTGGTGGAAAATACAAGGCAAAGGGGGTCTCATCATGAGGCAACCTTCTCATTTTCGTGAAATGTTTGTGGATAATGTTTTCACCTATGGTCATCAATATAAGAGAGTGGCCCTGAACTGTTTCCTTGTAGAACAATAGAAAAATATAAAAAGAAAACAAATCTAAGAATAAATGACAATAAATGGGATAGGAAACAATTACATCCATGACAATGTGCATCTCACCCTCCACAAAGGCACCCATAGGTAAGAAAATAAATTTCCCTTTTATCACATGCACCCAATGCCCAAATATTTATCCCACACCACCCCATACACTTACAATAATTGGAATAGGCTCCACCTGGGAAACACCCCAAACTTAAGAGAGGTTATCCCAATAGGACACCTTGAGATCTTCTCCAAATCTAACTTGTCCAATTGGATAACATCTTTGATCATTTGCTTGGGTTTAAGGGGAGTTTGATGCAAATGTTTGGGTAATTGAATTATTGGATTTGATTTACATGTTATGATCCTTGTGACTTATGAAACCCTATAGGTCATACTTGTTGTTTCTGCAATACCTTTCCTGGTGGATAGGTACACATGAGGGAATGATTAGTTCAGACCTTCATGAGGCCTCAAATCCCACAAATGGGTGTTGAAACCCCAACCAGGGGTAAGAAGGGATTGAAGGCTTGCACCAGATGAAGGAAGGATGTTTCCTTTGAAGGAATTGTGGAAGATCTAGACCTAAGGTATCATGCTCCTTGGACCTAAACAATGGCCTTGGAAGGCCTTGGAAATCACCTCTCTAGCCCTAGACATTAACTTTCAGCTCGGGTTATCACCTTGGAGTCATTCATGAGGTTATTGGAACATGTGGGAAAATTTTAGGTCTTTGGAGGCCCAATGTTTCATCTCTTTTTCCCTCGTCCCACACTTTAGGCCCAACGTCACCCTAGGAGGTCATGACATCAACTTTGGAGAGATGTTTATATACAAATTGAATTCTTTTTGGTAAAAATGTAATTTTTTACTAAATTGGACAGGTCGACCCTCATATTTTGACCTAAAATAATTAAAGGTCATAATTTTGGTATAAATAGACATAAAGTGACATAAATTTTGATCACAACCTATCATTAGACAAGAAAGGTCTGAAATTTTTGCCCCTCATGGGTTATTTTCTGAAATAGTGAGGTGCTACTCTTATTTGAGGCTTATCTTAGCACTTGGATCAATTTGTTAAATTTTTATGTTGATCTTGCATGGTATGTTCATGATTATTGTTGGTGCAAGTAATTAAAATCTAAATTCTTCATCTTGTGAATGATTTATGGTATGGTTTATTTTCTCATACAAGACTATGAAATTGCATGAAGTATGTAATGATTGAAGTGAAGAACTTGAGGTATTACTTTTTCACTTTTCATTTTCCTAAGATTTATAAATTGATCTAATAATTGGTAAACTCTAGGACCCTAAAGTGCTAGCTTCCTTGAGGTTTTATCTAGTTATTGTGCTTGAAATATTCTTTATCCTCAATCTTTTCAAAAGGAAGGAGGTGCTAAGGCCTAGAAGATCCTACACCTTAGTGTCCTTCTTCTCCAAGGTTGAGGTTTTAAGGAGACTTAAGGCGTTATTCTCCCTAGCCTCATTCTTCTTGAATTGTGTGTATTATCAAGTGTTTGCAGCCTTATAAGAGAGTCGCCTAACTAGACTCCGTCACCCTATAAGGCACTAGTCTCTTACCTCAAGTTCCTAAAAAGACTTGAACTATTTTCCCTACTTGATACCCTACTAAATTAACTCACTAAAATAGACTATTAATTACTAACCCGTTGTTGCTCTAACCATCATTGCTGTAAACCCTAACAAGTATACTAACTCTAAATACAACCTAGAAATTATATCAAGCAAAGTACTATCAAATGATTGTTAAAGTGTGTAATTAATTTCTTGTCCTAAATGCAAATTTTGAAGTTGTTAGAGGTTGTTACTATCGTTGAACTTGTTTTTACAGCCATTGTTGCAGCCCCTTTACAACCCTTAAATCATCTATAAAAACCACTAACACTTGTTCCAAGCAAGCTATAATCATTGGATGTTGAATTAATTGTTTTCTTGCTTCATTCAAGTACTTTTTTCTAAAGTGGTTTATTCGTTGTCATCAATATTAATTTTTGTTGTTATAAGTGTTTAGAAAACCATCTAACTAGTAATAGACTTGTATTGATCTTGGAATTGTGATTGAAAAAGTATTATCAAGTGTACAAAACCATTTATATCATTTCTTGTTTTCATAACTTGAAATTATTTAAGATACATTGCTGCTACTGTAATCATATTGTTGTTATATATAACTTGTTTAGACGCACATAATTTGTTCAAGTAGTCATAGGTTATAATTATTGAAATCATTGTTGTTGCTAGCGTTTGATGTTTCAATGGTAAAGGGAAGGTACCACTCATTTTAGTTCATCTTTGTACCTTTAACCTTATCAAGTGACTTCTTAACTTGAGTGACCTAGAAAGATGGGTGGGATTTTATCTAGATTTTATTTCCCTTCATCAACTAGCTAGGTCCTGGGATGTCTCCCTAGGAGTTAGGTTTTCCTCCTCCTAAAGAGAAAGAGGTACCATGTTGGGGTGACAGTGACTGGGCCACCACTTTGTTACACCAATATACGCTTACCTGCCTTTGGGATTTGGGAAAGTACAAATTGTGCAATAACATGACACTATCCTCTACTCTCCATGTACACTTGTTTCAAAATCTCAGAGAAATTTCCTATGTCGACCACATCGTGATCATCATACTTTAGTTTTTTAACATACCCTAACATTTCACTGACTACTTTGACTCCATCTGATATCTGGGGTAGTGACAATGTTAGTTCCTGTTTCTTACTAGGTGTCCTTGGCATGACAAGTTTTTCCTTAGCCTTCTTCTTTCTTGCTGATGGCCCTTCCATTTATGTCTGGTTCTCTTCCTTATATTCTTCTATGTATGAGTTTTTCTATTCTATGGTATCTTCCACCTGTACTTGTTTCTCCAAATGATGCACTGGATCTGCTACATAGTGTTTTACTTCATCAAACTATTTTCTTTCATCATCTTCATCATTTGGATCTACCTACAGTTGTGATATTCCTACTCCTATTTATTGTATGGGGTTCTACTCTGTGCTAGGGTTTTTTGTTTCACCCCGCGTGTCAACATCCATTTCCTCTATTGTTGGAACTTGTTGTTCTTCTAAAAAAGTGGAACTAATTGGATCGATGTTTGGAGATGGAATTGCATCGACATACACCACTCCCTTCTACTAATTCAAGTTTTCTCCAATGGATTTTTTATCTTGTGGTGACCTCATGGCACTGCCTATTTTCCTTGCAATCCGTCTGAGAGCTCCAAAATTTGGTGTTTCCATTATGCTAAATTCTGAAAGGGTTGCTATGAATATTCACTAAACAACTCGGAGTCACCTGATCTCATTTTCACAAAGTCATAATGCGGCTTCACATTTCACCTTTTCTTCTTTTATAAGTCATGCCATAAATGCTCTCTCGTGTTGTAATTTTTCAATCACTGCCTTTTTATTTTTTTGACTGCTCTATGTATCGACGCACTGCCTTTTATGTCTGGTCACCTTTCTTTGTAATGTGGTATATTATAGTTATTTCTTACCAAATTTCTATTTGTTGTGTGTTGTATCATATAATCTGCATGTCTAACACTTATCCACCTACTTCTTCTTTTTGTATTTTTCTTCTTTTTCCAATTTTTCTTCTTTCTTTCTTTTTCAACTTCTACTATATACACTATGTACAATTGAATATTATTGCACTGAAAATACTAAGGGTTACTAGGTCGACTGTCCCTAAACAAMTTTCAGTCAACTGCAATTTACCAATCCTTGAATCTCTTTTCTTGTTATATCTTGCAACAACACAACACCTCCATCTGTGATAGATTTTATCTCATATGGCCCTAGCCAATGCATCCTGAATTTTCCTAGGTGTTGTAAGTACTCGCTATCATAGAGGAGAACCATATCTCATTCCTTAAAGTTTTTCTTCTTTATGTGTCTATCATGCCAATATTTATCTTTAGATTTATATACTTCATGATGGAAACCAACCATAATTTTGTTCTATTCTAATTCCATGATTTGAGACAATCTTTCTTGAGTTGCACCTCTTTTTGTCATGTTTGTAATGGTTGTAATGTGTAGTCTAGGTATCAAATATTCCAAAGGGACTACTTCTTCCTGACCATACAACCTTATGAAAGGTGTTTTCCCTATGAGTTTCTTACATGTGGTTTTATATGCCCATAATATTGTTGGTATCTTCAAATCCCAATCATCCCTGTTTACATTACAAATTTTAGTTAGTGCATTCTCCAATATCTTATTAAATGCTTTCAATGTTCTATTATCCCAAGGATAGTATGTTGTGCTCTTACGATGGTGCATCTCAAATTCTTCAGTCATTGCTTGAATGGTACTGTTGATAAAATGAGTTCCCTGATCACTCATCATAATTCTAGGGCATCCAAATATTGTAATTAGTTTTTCAAACAGTAAGTGCAATTTATACACTGCAATATTTTACTGTTTCTATTTCATCCCATATGGTTAAATATTATGTTTTTGTAATAATGTGCTCCTGATCTTCTAGTTGGTGGGTTGATTGGTCTTACATAACCAATTTACCATTTTCCAAACACTTTAATATTTACCTAAGGTTTTAGGGGCATCTCATCCCTCCT
Organism: Picea mariana; assembly: GCA_032191745.1. Classification (NCBI taxonomy): domain Eukaryota; kingdom Viridiplantae; phylum Streptophyta; class Pinopsida; order Pinales; family Pinaceae; genus Picea; species Picea mariana. The sequence continues at coordinate 86,033 of JASDQU010013771.1, read as the reverse complement.
ATATCGATTTCCTACCCTTTGATAGACATCACAAGTTTGGAAATACTCATTTGCATATTTAGAAATTGTTGGAAACCATAGTCTTGTGTGCAATATCTTCTGTGCAATGGATTTTATTGGATAATTTCCTCCAACTATTCCTTCATGTGCTTCTACAAAAATTATGGGATTTTCATGTTCCATGGCACATCTCCTTAAAATATTAGTTTCTCCTAGTTTATACAAGTTCCCTGCAATAGGTTGGTAATATGCAGCTCTAACCACCAAATTATTCTTCTATGTTTTCTTGTATTCCTTTGGAGCACATCCTATACTAAAAAATTCAATGATATCAAAAAAGTATTCATCAACAATCTGTATTGAAAATAGTTGTGCATTAGAAAAATTGTTCTCCAAGCTACTTGGTTCCTCTCCATTAGTTACCCTAGACATATGATATGGCCCTGCATTCAATATTCTAGGTTTCAAAACTACTTCAAAATAAAAATCTTTAAATAAGTACAACCATCTACATATTTCCCCACCCAACACTGGTGTGTTGACCAGGTATCTAAGAGAAGAGTGATTTGTGAACATATTAAAATGTTTTCCTAATAAATAATGTCTAAACTTTTGAAATGAATACACCATAGCTGATGCAGGAGAATCACCATCAGTAATTAAAGAAGCCAGGTGGAGGACAACTTAACACCCAGTGCACAGATTTCAAATTGTTTTTGAATTCCAAGGAGGGCATGTTTTCCTGTTTTGAAACTATTGTAATTTAAATATTTGAAATGTTTTGAGGCTTGAGCCATCACATAAGGCTTCCAAGGAATTTCATCATTTTAATTATTAGATAAGGTTGTACAAATAATGAGTATCAACTCATATYTGAATGTAATTTCCATTCAATGTAATAATCGTTAGTAGATGAATGTATTAACTATGATCRGATAGCTCTAAGGTAGTRTGGAGGGGAGGCTCRAGAAKCCTATTCATGTATAAATATATGTATTTTATGCCCAAATGAGACTGCTGAATGTTATTGTTATTTCTGCTGAGAGAGTTGTTGAAGCTTATGAAGAGTTGCAGAGAGTTGTATGATTCCATGTAAGTATTTTACTAAATGAATACAAGTAGAGAGGTTTGATTCCTAATGTATGGTGTTTTGTTCCTCTGAATTATTTAGGTACATCTGATGTTTCTTTTTTGTTCTCTATGTTTTGTCTGTTTATGTATATTTTATGCATGAATATTTTTTTCATGGTTAAGTGTGGATACCTTTGATGTTTCTATAAGTTTAATTTGTTTTCTCTTCTAAAATTCCTAGTGCAAGAAGTGCATAGGTTAATTTGAGATAGAATCAAAAGATTAGAAGAGATAACATAAAATTTACAGTTAAAGAGAAAGGAGTGCACAATTTTTATAGTGGAAGTGCAAGGAGTGCACAATTGTTCAATTGAAGTGCAGAGAGTGCACAATTTCTCAGTGGAGAGAAAGACTGGGGGAGACCCATGCAAGGAGTGCATAAGGAAAACACTTTCTTTAAGTGTTGAAGAATTTTCAGAAGATATGAGCACGAGGAGGGCGTGAGGAGATTTTCTCAGAAATCTCTAAGTCTTAACCTCATTGAAATTTCCAGGGATGCAAGGAGTGCGCCAGAGGTATGAAAATACCTCAAGGAACAAAGATCAGAAGAGATAGTGGGTACAAGAGTTCTGCAGGAGGGACTTATAAAATTTCTAAGTCAAAATATTTAAAGTGCCAGAGGAGCGCACAGGAGGGCGCTAAAGATTCTATTTATCTCACTTAGCCAAGCTTATGAAGGATATCGGTCAAAATCCTTAAGGAGGAGATGGTTTTCTTGTATTTAAAAGTTGAATGACTAATATATGTTCAGGAAGATCCAGGGTATTTTGTCACCCTTATATATGGAGAAGCAACATGGGTTTTAACCCTGTAAGTCATTAAGACTTTGCATCTTCAGAGAAGTCATGGATCAAGTTCAAAGGGGGAGTTATCGAGGATTGAAGATCTACGGTCAAGATCCATTCAGAAGTTTGTAGGAGAGTGGAAAACCGTTGGATCGGGAGGAGTTGTGTGAGGCTTAATCGACAAAGTCCTTAAAACTTCATGCATTCAGAATATTTGGTGTGTGGAGAAGTCGGGACCTCCAAAGTCCCGAAGGCTGGAGTGAATCATGGCCATCCAAAATATGAGGACATGTGTTAGCAGATCGTGTACTCTAGTGGACTAGCACATTGAAATAAGTTAGGAGTAGAGGACCCTCGATGTATTGAAGACCCAAAGTTCATCTGGGCCATCAATTTGACAGGACATGCGTCAAAAGATTAAAAGATTCAGAGTATAAATACTCCAGGAGAATAGAAGGAAGAGGATTTGATGATGACTATTGATACAACGAGGAAACATGGCAGTGGATCCAGAGGTCCATAGGCTCAAAACTCCAGAGGAAATAGAGTAGTGTTTTGAAGCCTCATATAGTCCCTAAGGATGGATTCAATCCCAAACATCTATTGGAGAGGACGCATGGCACATGATCTCGTAGTTTGGGGACTTGGCACTTCAACAATTTTGCATCGTTGTGTAGACAGGGAGAAAACCCATGAAGTCATGAAGGCATCCCTAACCATTGATCAAGAAGGAGACATGTGGAGAAAGGAGAACTCATTCGATGTTTTTATGTCGGGGAATATGATAATTTGTGTTGTTTGACGAGAAAATAAAATATCTGAAGCTCGACGGAAATAGATCAGGACCATCCATCTATCGGTTCATGAGGACCATCGATCTGAGACTCTGTGTAATTTCCTTTTTGGCGATCCAAGAGATTTGGGGAAAAGGCATTGCGAAGAAATTGTTGAAGTATGGAAACAAAATATGAGTCGTCAATATTGGCACCCATTGAAGACCATTGATCTCTCCCCCTAGTGTTCGGAAGTTCGTGGATTTTATATTGGGAGATAAGAGGGATAAAGAAGTCACAAAGTCTCAAGACATTTGAGGATTAAAGTTTTGGCCCACGGTTTTCGCCCTCAGTCTCCAGGGAGGCTTTTCCACTACTCGAAGACTCTCGAAAAGGAAAATTTACATTCAGGAAGAAGGTTCTTAAGGACCTCTGTATTGAGATTTTGGGCTCAGAGGGAGCCCATGAGATAATTTCAACACCCGAATAAAATGATCCTAGACTGGGACGTTGTGTGGGCCCTGTGAGAGGGTGGGGTCTGCATAAAGTGGTATCAGAAACATAATTAAGCTACGTAAGAGAAGATGAAAGCTTGGAACCATGCCACCAAGAATATACAGGGAAAAACCTATAGCAAATCCATCCATGGAAGAAAAGATGAGGCAACTCCATGTGAGATTGGATGCCATGGAGGCAGTGCAGAGAAGATAACCTAATTTTGGTGACATCAGCGAAGGTGAGAGTGAAGAAATGGAAGTTGAAGAAGTTGCAGAAGGAGACGGTGTAGAGGAATGCTTGTTGAAAGTTGTTGCAAAAATGGGAGTCAGAGAAAAAATGGAAATATCGATGTATGAAGGAAACTTGGATGTTGAGGAGTTGTTGGATTGGATAAGAGCCTTAGACAAGTACTTCAATTATGAAGACATCGAGGATGAATATAAGGTGAAGCATGTTGTTACCAGACTAAAGGGACATGCAACACTATGGTGGGATGAATTGCAAGTCGAAAAAATGCACAAAGGTAAGAAAAAGATCAAAAATTGGGATAGGATGGTAGCTAAATTGAAAGCTAAGTTCATACCCAAAGACTGTCAGATCAATATGCTCAGGAGGTTGCAGAACTTGAGATGGAAGTGCTTATCAATGAAAGAATACACTGAAGAATTTCATAGATTGAACATCAGAGAAGGACATACAGACAGTGATAAGGAAAACGTTTCCAGGTATATTAATGTCCTGAGATATGAAATCCAAGAGGAAATCATCATGATTACAATGATAAAAGTGGAAGAAGCTTATCAGTTCGCATTGAAATTAGAGGAGAAGTTGGCCATGAAACAAAGATAGTGAAACAGAGGAAAACGTCCAAGCAGAGGCAAGGGAATTGTCTGAGAGAAGTTCTAGAAACCAAAACCCAGATCAAGAAAGTATCAATCATACAAAAAGAGGAGGAATTTATAGAGGTTGACAAAATGGTGGAAGAAACTAATTTTCTAGAGGAAGAGGAAGAGGCAAAGGAGGAGAAGTGAAATGATATTCATGTGGAAAGATAGGGACTATGTCTTGGGAAAGTCGAGAGAGGAAAAATAAATAAGGAGGTGAAGAAGCTCACATTTCCAAATCTCAATTAAGGAATGTTGAGGAAGAAGCAGCAGAAGATGGGAAATCCATTATGATGAGGAAATTTCTCTTAAATTTAGAGAAATAGGTGGAAAATTTAGTTCAGAGAAACAATATGTTTAGGACTTCTTGAAAGACCAAGGAAAGGGTATGAAAAGTAATCATAGACAGTGGGATCCAGGTGATCCAGGTGGATATTGGTGGCCACACACCTATTCCAACTAGATCATTGTGGTAGTTTTTCATTTTGGCATTTTTTCCAAATTTTCGGGTCTTGAATTTTCGGGGCCATTTTGAGGCCCTAAACAAGATTTTTGGGGATTTATGTAGTAAAATTGTAGACAGAGTCATATTTTGATGGAATAATTTGTATTCCTCATATAGACCTTTCCAATGGGCTATTGTGCACCTAAAAAGGAGATTGTATGCAAAAGTTACGACCTCGATAAGTTGATGTACCAACTTACCCCAACGAGGCCCACATGAATCTTGGCACTTCATCTCCTAGGGTTAGTTTTTTCGATGTCTAGGGTTTTTTCATTCATGTTTATTGTAAAAATATTTTAGATCCCCATTTTCCTCATGTTTTTGTGAATGAGTGCAACTGTCACATATCTTCTCAAAAATAAGCCACCACGATTCTAGCAAGCTTGTTTTCAGTCTGCATTTTATAGTTTCATCATATTTATTTATTGAATAGAAGGAAATTTTATTGTATCCATGTTATTTTTCATTTTTTCTCTGTGTTAATAATAATAATAATCTATTTTCATTTCGTTCTATTCATAAAATTTGGATCAGTGGTATTAGATCAATCTTCTTCATGTAGTTCTCAATGCATGTCCCCGATGAGGTCAAGGTACAAACAATTAGATATCGAGCTTGTTTCTCTTGAATAAAGGAGCTTTCACATGCCCAAGATACATTCCATGGAGGGAGGAAATAAATAAGGAGAGATAGGATATCCTTTCAAGTTGTTTCTTGAGGAAGGCCTCACGCAACAGAGGAATGAGATGATGGATAATTTTGCACAAATCCTTTGATGACTACCAATAGGAGACACATGTTCCTCGAGTGGAGGCGTCGCCCCCTTCAAGGTATAGATCAAATTTTATATTCCTATATTTAAAGTTAAAATGGAGAATATGTTGTAGAAAAATGGTTGAATCTACTAGAAGGGTATTTTTCTTTCCATAAATTTTTGAATAGAGAAAATATTACTTTTGCACTCCTCAAAGTTGTCCCTTGTGTCAAATATTGGTGGGAGACTTTATGTGAGAAAAAAACAACAAAGTAACCCTGATTATTTACAGTAAAACTCCCTAAGAGTCCTTCAAGGATGCTATTAAGGAACAATACTCCCATGTTGGAAGTTATGATGACCTATATACAAAATGGACCACACAACGGAATGAAAGGGACCAAGAAGTGTCAGAGTTCACAAATATATTTCATACCTTGTGCACCAATTTGGGTATCAAATATTCTAAGTGACATAAGTTTCTCAGGTACCGTGTTGGTCTACATAGATACATACAGGTAGAAATGGAGTTTCTATACATATCGTCCTTGGGCACGACCTATCGATATACTATCAAAATCGAGCAGAAGCTTAAACAAAAAATGTGAAAGTTTGTGTATGGGAACCCCTCACAGCAGAAGAAAGGTAAGAGAAGCCCCAACTAGTAGAAAAAAGGTAATAACAAAGATGGATAGACTCAAGACAACCATTCTAAGATGAAAACAATGAAGGACAATGGAAATATGAAGAAAGATAACGGGAACTGGAGTGACTTCCATAAGAGCCCCAACATAACACCATTGATTGCTTCTCAAATAAGTCATTGCTGGATGAGGTTAAATCCTTTGAATCATATGGAGGTTTTGAATCTGATTTAGAACCAAAAAATGGGAGACAAATCATTGTCATAGAACCTAGTGCCACCATTTCTAACACCAATAACCATCCTTGTGAATCTGATGAGCCAGAGGAGGGTGAGCACCTCTTTCATTCATATACTTGGGTGAAAGGCACCCTACTAAACTTCATCATTGATAGCAGTATTCAAAAGAGCCTCATCTCAGCAGAGGTATTCAAGAATATGGACTTGCCCACAATGTTGTACCCACAACCCTACACCATCGGATGGCTCCTCCAAGGAATTGATCTTCGCATCAACCAATAATGTCTCTTGTCCTACGAAATCAAACCCTTCAAAGATGAGGTATTGTGTGATGTTTCTCACCTTGAAGTTTGTGATGTTATTTTGGGCCAACCTTATTTATGGAAAATTCATGTTTTATATGAGTCTAGGCCTCACATTGTTATTATTACTTTGAACATGAAATTGTATAGGATACCTGAGGTAGTCCCACCTAGTACCATTTCCTTGATTCCTGCTAAGAAATGCAAGAAGGTCATCTCTCAAACTAGGAATTTTGTATTCTTCGTGATTCTCTCTTTGAGTAAGTGAAATATTTGAGCCACATCCATGGCCTCCATGACCAACCTCTCCATGCAGTAAAAGCAAGTGGATAATTTCATGGAAGAATACAAAGACATCTTCTCCTCACCTACTGGGGTACCTCTGCACTGTCAGGTCAAGCATTCCATCCATCTGACCCCTGACGCACCACTACCCAATGGGATAGTCTATCGGCACTCTATGTTAGAAAATGAGCATATCAAGTGTCAGATCCAATAATTTCTCCATAAGGGGCACATTTGACCCAAATCATCACCTTGTGGAAGCCAAATTATGCTTATGCATAAGAAATATGGGACTTGGTGACTCTGCATTGATTATCGAGCCCTAAATAAAATTACAACCAGGAGTCAATACTTGATTCCCTAAATCCAACGATCTCCTTGATCATCTCAAGGGGGCCAAATAATTCAATAAGATTGATCTAAAGTTTGGCTACCATCAAGTCCCAATAGAGGAGACAGGTGTATGGAAGACTTCCTTCAAGTCAAATGAAGGTATTTTTGAATGGTTTTCAATGCCCTTTGGTTTGACAAATGCACCAACAAATTTCATGAGGATGATGGACGATATCTTGCAGCCTTTCACCAATTCTTTTGTAGTGGTGTATCTGGATGACATCCTCATCTACAACAAGACTTGGGTGGAACACTTGCAGCATATTCATCATTTTTTGCACACTCAATGACAACACAAGCTATATGCCAACCTGGAAAAACTATCCTTTAGCATGGGCATGGTCCAGTACCTATGGTACATTGTTGATAAGAATGGTGTGAATGTGCATCCAGCCAAGATCTAGGTCATCCGTGACTAGCCATCCCCAACCATGCTCATTGAGATTCATATCTTCTTAGGCCTTTCCAATTTCTATCGCAAGTTCATGTTGGGATTCTCCCATGTTGCATGGGCCCTCATCCAAGTAACCAGTGGTGGTGGTAAGAAAACTTTTGTGTGGGTCCTATCCCAACAGCAAGACTTTGATGATTTGAAGCAACGCCTATGATCAACCCCATTTCTTTCATTACTCGACCTACAACAACTCTTTGAGATTAAGACAAATGCTTCAAAATATGTTGTAGGTGCAATTCTCACTAAGAATGACCACCTCGTAGCCTATCATAGTGAGACACTATCAGATGTCGTCCATAAGTACCCTAATTATGACAAAGAAATGTAATCCAAAGTGAAAGTGTGCCAGAAGTGGAGGAATTACATTCTTGGGAAGGAGAAAGTCATCCACACTAATCATAATCCATTGCATTTCATGTAGATATAAGGAAAATTGGAAATGAGGGACCATGCAACATGGGAGAATCCCAACATGAACTTGCGATAGAAATTGGCAAGGATTAAGAAGCTTTGAAGATCAATGAGCATGGTTGGGACTGACCAGTCACAGATGACCTAGATCTTGGCTGGATGATCCAGGTGGATATCTATGGCCACCCACCTTTTCCAACTGCCTCAAAACAATTTTCTGGCAATTTTGGCAATTTACTATTTCTAGCAATTTTTAACTTCTTGGGCCACTTTGAGGGACTAAACGATGTTTTTTCATGATTAGACACCTCAATGATAGTCAAAGTCTCTGATTGATCCCCCTAAATGAATATCCTTTCCAATACCTTGTTGTATTACTGAGAGGGGGGGTGAATCAGTAATAACGTAATTATAATCTTTTTTCTCCAAATAATCCATGTGTTATATCAATGTAGAATTATTATCCAATAATGAGAAATAAGAAATGAACAATCACACACATACAAAGTACACCATTGTTTTACGTGGAAACCCAAATCGGGATAAAACCACAAAATGTTTTTTCTTATATGTCTTGAAGAATTACATTCATTGGAAGCACCAACTTCTTTTATATCCCAGTTGCAATTGGAAGGAGGCTTCGACCCCCTAGTTTCTCAGGCTACAACCTGAGGGAAGCTCCAACTCTCCAATTCTATGGCTACATCTGGAAGGAGGCTAAAACCCCCTAATTTCTTTGGCTACAACTGGAAGGTGGCTACAACCACCTGTCCTTGCCCCATCCAATTGCCCGGAAGTAGAAGTAGAATGATGGAACCACTGTCACACTATCACTGTGAGATATACCATTGTAAACCTGTACCAATAAGCCTGAATCATGCATCAACCATATATCAACCTCTACCTCAACCTATAATCAACCTATACCATAAACAAGTGCATCAACCATGCACCAACCTGTACCATAAACAAGTGCATCAACCATGCACCAACCTGTACCAAACAATCTGTAATCAACCTGTACCATAAACAAGTGCATCCAACCATGTACCAATTATATACCAATCATGTTTCAACTACTCATCAACAATGAATCATCAATATGTACCAACATCATCAACTTTACACCTCATGTATGTGCCAACTCATCAACTGCTTGTCTCAACCATCACTAGTTTTGGATTAGTCAACAACCCTAACTTGAAATAATCATAACTTTGTACCTGTAATGAATACAAATATGAAACTGATACACAATTTTATTTAGTTTGTTTTATGCAATTAATCTAGGTTTCACTACTTGGAACCTCTCAGAAAAGGAGTTATAGCAAAAATGGCACACCTTGTTGAATTCTCACTTATTCTAGAGAGTGACCTTGTAGAGCGCGCCCCACATGGAATATTTGTTGAATTAATATAAAACTATTGCAACACATACTAAATACTGTAATCTAACCAACACAAGTGGTCTCACTAAATTTTTATCTATTATTAATAATTTATGACATTGTTACCCGAAACACTTGTTTTAGACTAGTTTCAGGACTAGCCACAAACCCTATTTTCCACAGAGTGTATCTCCAAAAATACAATGACCCAGAAGATGAATTTGTTACCATGGATAATTGGATATGTTTCCTCAATGGAATATCA